>JAIPRM010001663.1:0-35973 GCA_025469315.1 Stegophylla sp. TES_Ste_2020
TTTTGGGTAGTTTTTTCTAAAAAAAAAAATTGAAGAATTGAGAAATTCAAAAAATGACCTCTCTAAAGTACAATCTATAGGCGAATCCGTTTTCAAAAAGTTATTGATCGAAACTTTTGGACAAGTATTTCTATACGAAAAAGTGTTAACAGAAAAAAAAAAAAATAAAAAAAAATAAAAAAAAAAATAAATAAACATCATTGTAAAAACACTAGCTTCTTCACTTTGTTCAGAATCTAAAATAAAAAAAAAATTACTTAGCCAGTTTTACATCCCATCATTAACCAAGAATGGGAAAAAACTGTTTAATGAGAATAAAAGCGTAGAAAAAAATAAAAATATTTCACATATTACATTTTCATAAAATTTAGATTAAAAACTAAAGTTTTAAAGGTATTTTTGTTAAATATTTGGTAGGTTTTCTAGAATTTTGAAAAATCACTTTTTAAAAGTACCATCTAGAGGTAAAATCTGATTCATAAAATTGCTGGTTAAACACTTTTGGACGAGTTTCCTATACGAAAAAGTGAACACAAAAAAAATGAATATCATTGTAAAAATGATTATTTTCACAACAACTAGCTTCTTCACACCACTCAGAATCTAAAACAAATATGCGTGAAAATTTATTTTCTTAAATATGATCGTTGTGGTTCTACGAACTTCTGCAAAGACGTATTAACCAGTGACATACAAAAACCTATAACAACTATATACATTATAAAATAAAACGAATTCAATATGTTTATGTTTTATTTAGGTTACGACCAACTACCAAGTATTGCTGACTTTTTAACACCATAGTCCATAGTCGTCAATTCTCAAACATAGCCTAATTTAGAATTTTCGAGGCCTAAAGCAAGTTGAAAAATTAGGCCCCTCCTCTATCTAAATCATTATATTTTTATTGAAAATTAATAATAATGTTATAATTAAATGTGAATTGTTTTACGTTGAAGAAAGTTATTTCATACGTTTTTTATGTGCCCACTCATAATCAAATATTTTTAACCTGTTTTTCATAATATTATATTGTACAGAAATAAAAATTTGCGAAATTTTAAAATTTTAATATTTATTATCTTTCTCAATTACGAAATTCAACGAACAATGGGATACAAACATATTAAATTATAACAATTTTCTAAAAATTTTAATTTGTTTGTGAGTTTAGAGTCCCGAAGATCTGTTATGAATTAATATAAAAACTAAATGTTATTGTAAGATGTGTCACATCGCCATTTTTCTCAAACTCTGATGACACGTGATATTTTATTGTTTTTATATAAAATTGCTCACTAGTTGAATCGGGACACGACACAAAGTAGTGTGCATTAATCTTGAGAGGACGCAACGGTACACGAAATCGTGCTGTTAAGTAATATTTTTGATTAAATGTTTTAACGCGATAACCGTGTCACAACGGCAGTAAACTATTATTCTATATTATAGTAATCGTGAAGCAATATTTTTTTTTTTTGTCAAATGTTTTTTTTTTTTTTGTTTTACTCATGTGCACATTTTTATATTTATTGGCTATCTATTGTTAATGTTACATGTTGGATCGTTTTTGTGTTTTTTCGAACATCATAGATATACCTAAGTAAAAAACTCGTGTACACACGAGAAAATGTAAAATTCTCCTCTTCTGAAAAAAAAAAAAAAAACTTGATATATTTTACTCTTTAACTGATTTTATGATAACGTAACGACATTCAAAAGCGGTTTTGGTAAAGAAATATTACTTTTGCTTTATATTTCGAAATAATCATACAAAGCGTAAAAACACTTGGACGTAGGATTGTAACATCGTCATGACAAATAGTTTGACTAGAGACAATTTTTATTTTACGATTTCTCACCTCAAAAGTAAATTTACGTTTTTCCCATCTTATTCGTGGAACACATGAACCATTTTTTAAATTCTTTATGATAAATAATTATTAATAATATATTCACACGACTATTAGTTTTCGATTTGTCTCGATATTTCATTACTATCGTACTTCAACCACTCAGCAAATTACTATCGTTAACTGTCACATCTTTTTAACAACATAAACGTGATTACTACGACGTACTGATTTACGACTATAATATAAATCATATGAAAATCAATAAAAAACTATTCTGAGCGGAATTTTCATTACAGTGGTTGCCAACGTTAAAAATAAATATCATATTAAAAACTGACATTTATTGACTATTGTGTCGTCATGATTACCAATACTCAACAAATGATGTAAATGAGAAAATACAAAAGTTAATGAAAATAAATAAATTAAATGTTCTCAAGCATTCATATAAATAATCAAAGCAAAATAAAATAACGTAAAAACACATTTTATGTGTATTAACCCTTTGAAAAAATGTGAATTTTGAGGAATTACCAATTTAAAGTAGGTATCACCTAAAGCCAAATTCTGATTCAAAAAGTTGTTTTGGTCGAAACTTTTGGACAAGTATTTCTATGCGAAAATAAGTGTAAAGTGAACGGAAAAAAAAAATAAAACAAACATAATTTTGCAAACTTTTGAGATTCAGTTTATAAAAAATATTATGCGGAACTGTACGTACATGTCTTGTACATAGCGGAACCTCACGATTTCGATTACAATTCACATGGTTTTATGAAATGTGTGCTGTACAGGAAGGTATTAGTCGGATTGGGTTTACATCGGGGCAAATAAAAAGGGCATCAGTGTCATGATTTCAATACCCAAGTATAGCTTTCTTATTAAAACACTGTACACTGCTACACCATATAGGTGATAAATAGGGCTAGGGACTTATAGAAGTTAGTATGTTTTTCAAAAATCATTCAAAACATAGTTAAGTAATACAGAAATACGTTTCATAACACCAGGAGTTGTATATGCACTTCTCTTTAATTGGCATATTTTGCGCATATTTATGTCTTTTTTCGATATAAGTGCATATTTTAGTTACATTTGAATTTTAAGTGCATAGTTCACATATTTTTCAATATTTAATTTGAGTTCTCTTGGTATCGGACAATTTTTCCCTGAATAACTGAAGAGATTAAATATTATTTGATATTTGATTTTTTTAAATGTAAGCTTAAACAGAAAAAAAATTTAAAAAAAAAATCGAAATTCATAAATAATAGAAGAAGAATTTTAAATACATATTTTAATATTATATAATACAATACAGTTTTTAAATATTTTGAGTTTTAACAGTAAAATTAATGTTTTATATGAGATTATTTTAGCACTTTTGCATATTTTTAGAGCATATTTCGTAAATTTTATAGCATATTTGGTACATTTTTAGAGCATAAATGCATGCATATTTTAAGGTTTTTTAAAGCTATAAGTCCCTAGTCCTAGTAATAAATAATAATAATACTTAGTATATTTATCATAAATATAACAAACTAGTATATGAGTCACGAATGCATAAATACCACGAAGAACAACAAATAAGCTATAATAATAATAATTTGAACATGAAATGAAAATAAGTATAATTGTTTCGAAAAAAAAAAAAATCTAGATCCAAGATACCACGCCATGTATAGCCATAATTCCCTATGCCATTTATGGATTGAAAATTGTGAAGGTGTGATGCGATATTATGTCCTACTCTTAAATGGTCAATAATAGCCGTTTTTAAAATATTAAGTTATTAGAGATAGATTCCTGCAAACGTTACGGTCTGTAACCTTGAAAACCCAAAAATGACCGTATCCCCAGATAACAACAGTGTTATACAGATGGACGTTCACAAAAAAAGCGTCGTCACGAAAACGACGCGCATTAAAAATACTACCACGCCCCGTAACGACAATAAACTTTAGACGCGCGTACCTCTATTAATACCAGCGTCAATTGGATGGATATACTATTATTGTAGTTGTTGTCTAGTTGATAGACGGACCCATTAAAAGGGTACGGCGGAATGCCTAACGGGGAAATTACGCCGATAATCTCGCGTTGTAAATCAACGAAACGGTACCGCCGCCGCCGTCACGTCACATCGTGTCAAATCATTAGCAAGAAGTGACGTATCCAAGAGGACGGGGTTAACCGATCATAAACCCCCCCCCTTTTCACTCACGAAATGTATTAGTAATTTCGTATGATATACAAAATGAAAAAAAACCGGACATACTTCGCACGACGGGTGTGAAGCTCTTGGGTGGGTGTATTAAATTTAAAAAAAACGATAAATTATTTCTTCAATTCTGAAGATTCTGAACGAAAGAGAAGTTAATAATATAAAGTAAATAATAATAGTCGTCGTTTTCAACACACTCACCAAAAGTATCTGATCCGAAGAGCGAAGAATATACGTGGTGCGAAGTATGTCCGGCTTTCTTGTCTATACTTTACTTTACTTTTTTTTAAAGATCGGCCAAAAATATACAACATCGATGTTCAATATATCGATACACCGAAATTTAAAACATCAATTCGGTCTTGACATCGATACTCTCAGTGAAAACAACAATAGTTTTTTAAAACTCGATGTTCACTTGAAAAACGTCGATGTTTATATTATGTACATCAATGAGAAAATACATTGACCAATTTTTCTTACTATTGTCACAGGATATTTGAGGCGCCTAGAATACAAGGGGTATAAGTGACATTATTTGTATTCCGTAATAATCAAGTTCAACGTTAACACATTCTCTAAAATTCCAGTAAAGTATTTTGTTTAATTTAATGATTGAATTGTTATCTGTACACATATAAAAGTTTATTTTATGTGATATTGTAAAGTTTGGACAAGAAATGTTTGATATATGGACAATTGTTTGACCTTTGATCTCACTTACACCTCTTTACTACAAATGCGCAATATTGTGTTATTCTTTTAAGTAAAGAGATATGAGTGAGACAAAAATAAAAACTTTAGACTACAGGTAATAAAATGTGTAAAAATGTAAAATTTATTAATTTTAAAATAATCTCAATATTTGCAAGTCAGTCTTTGACTATAGTTAAACATAAACAATATTTTTTAAACTTAATAATAATAATAATAATAATAGGTAATGTTTTTATTTTGTAATTTTAATCTTCATCAGTATCATAAAAAGTGCATAAGTCCATTTCAAAAGCCGCCTGATCATCTATTTGATTATTTTCTCCGGGAGAACCATTATTAGTAGTAGATAAAGAATTATTAGTCAAGTTTTTAAAAAATTGATGATGAATTGGGGGTATGTACTGAATTTGATCTAGCAGGTCATTTACCTTTGCTGCTTTTAGTACCAGTTTTAGATTCTGAACGAAGTGAAGAAGCTAGTGTTTTTACAATGATGTTTATTTATTTTTTTTATTTTTCTTTTATTTTTCTGTGTACAACATTTCGTATAGAAATACTTGTCTAAAAGTTTCGTTCAATAACTTTTTAAAACCGGATTTGCCTCTAGACTATACTTTAGAAAGGTCATTTTTTGAATTTCTCAATTCTTCAATTTTTTTTGGAAAAAACTACCCAAAATTTGACAAAAACGACTCGGAAACCATCATTTTTTGATCCGAATTTCATGAAAATTTAGACATAGATAGAAAATCATAATATATTATAAGAAAGATTTTGGCGCAAGAAAATTTTGAAAATGTGAAAAAAAAATTTTGAACATTTTTCTAACATTTTTTTTTCTCATTTATTTTTTATATTATTAACTTCCCTCGTTCAAAATCATTTTGTTGAAGAAATGATTTATCGTTTCTTTAAAATTCAATACACCCGTCAAGAGAATCCCCCCCTATCGTGCGAAGAATTTCCGGCTTTTTTATAATAATAGTAAAACAGGTTTTGGCAGTAAAGGAATTTAAGTGTATTAACAGCTGGTATGCTTTGGTGGAAGAAGGGTATAAGTGCTCTTGTACCCATTTACTACTAATCAAGATATGATTTTTGATTGGAGGTTAAGTAATTTGCTACCAGATCGCAGCACACAACAAATAATTCTCTTCTATCTCTTTACCACCAAATAAAACGGAAAATTCGTAGTTCAGCTGTGCACTTAATTCAAAAATTTTGAAAATGTCACTTATACCCCTAATGTTCTAGGCGCCTCATTTATGATATGTATATTTAATTTTCCAGCATTTTATTTTTATATCTAGTTTGGTTTTACGTTTGTATGACATATTACTGATAGAAAAATTTAATTTATTATGACGAAATATTTATTAATTAAATGTTAAACATAAATTCCGAAATTTGGGGGGTTCATTGTCGAAATTGAAATCAAAATTATTCAGGCTATTACAGGCCCGAAGCATTCTACTTTTTTAGGTTCATTGAAACTATATTGTTGTGTGTGTGGAATAACTCATAAAATGTAGTCTTTGACCTAGTTTTGAATAATGTAGGGACTCTTTGTTCTAAAATTTGGGGGCATATAACAATACCGTTGATAATTATTTTAAAAATAAACAATAGACGAAAGAGAATGTATTCCTAATAACCTAACTTTACAGCGAAATCTTTTATTAGAGAAATTAATTTTGAATTTGCAAATTTAATTTTTAAGCAATATTTCTTACTTGAAATAATAATTATTAACAACAGAATAATCTGCGTCTATTTATCATAATTCATCGTGAAAATGATTAATTTTGTCGTGTTTTCAAAGAGTTTAAGTCTCTTATGATTAAAATTTGGCATTTCTAATTTTAACAAAATATATGTAAATTTAATATAAGATGACTTTTAAAATACGTCAAAACAATTTTCCGTCCTAAAACAATAAATTGAATATGATGTTACTAAACAATAATTAGGAAGAGTAATCTGCCGTTATTTGGATTAGGTAATCATTATTTTTCGGCTATCGTTCTAAAATTTAAACGCTTGTGAAATATAATTCAGCGAGCCACCTTCGGTGAAAATTACACCACGTTTAGAAAAACACGTAAGGAATCTTTCAGCGAAAGAAAATATTGAGCGAATTTTAAATTTAAAAAGTTATACGCTTTGACTGAAAAAAAAAAAAATGATTATTTTACGTAAAAATTACTAGTTTTATACAAATTCATTATTTAAACGGTTATAAAATCAAAAATTGACTTACGATTTTCGATATTTTTCAGGATAATAGTATATTTATGTGTGATTGAGATTGTATTAATTTTTCAGCCAATAATATCAAGAATTTAAAATGTTATTATATAAAACCTAACAAAACACAAGGTTATTCCAAAATAATTAAGTTTATAATATATTAGTTAATTCAGTATGCGTGTGTCTTAGATCATTATACTAAATGGATTACAATATTATAACGAAGAAGATGTAAAATTTCCACACTTTTTTTATGGATCTACTTGTCCAAAAGTCTCGATCAGTAACTTTTTGAAACCGGATTTTCGTCTAGTTGGTACTTTAAAGAGGTTACTTTTTGAATTTCTCAATTCTTCAATTTTTTTTTTTGGAAAAACTACCCAAAATTGGACAAAAAAACTCGGAAACCATCATATTATTTTGATCTAAACTTTATGAAATTTTAAATATAGATAGACAATAATATAAGAGAAATTTTGGCGCAAGAAAATTTTGAAAATGTGAAAAACACGAATTTAAAATAAAGAGATACAAAAAAACAATAAAAATAAATATAACACAATTTAGACAATTCGCGATAACAGCTGCAGTGAGTTGTACGCGTTGTGAACGAGCAGTAAAACTGATAAAAACTAACCGATTAACGGAGTTTGTACAAACCGTAGAATATTCTAGAAGTGGTGAGCGTCGAACGCCCGAGAATATTCTCGGACACTGGCCCGCGACGGTTGGTCGTATTATAACGTGAGAGACACGTCGAATTTCTTCCAAAATATTGTCGCGCATTCTCCTCGTACAACACTACTCGATGCCCGTCCAGCTCGGACACGAGTTGTTTTAGACAGAAAAACCTTCAACCTTTGGAAATAATGCGAAATTTGAAAAATCTTTTTCAAGTGATTCAAAGGTAATTTCAAAGTAGGCATTCCCATACGTCCCGTATTTTACAGGATTATCCCGTATTTGAATGAAGCGTCCCGGTGTCCGGACAAAAGTTCCTAAATAACACACCCTCAAAATATCCCCATTCGAAATATTCCCGTAAGAAAAATCTCGTATTCAAATTTTTACGTAAAATTAACATTACGACCTACATCATGTACCTATAATTTAGTGGTCCGTAATTTATAAATTATTTAAACCAATCATCTATGTCAGTGGTTCTCAACCTTTTTTGGTTCACGGCACACTATTATAATAAGCTACAAATTTTCGCGGCACACTCATGCACTTGACGACAACTACTTTGGTAACCATAAGAGGGCATTGTCATCGCTAAAGACATCCATCTGAGTTAAAACTGTACACTGCAGAGTTTGCCTACACATATATTGTCTAATCTGCACATTTAAAAGTCACAATTTTATCAATTGGTGTTATAATTTGAATAATTAATAGTCTACTAGGACGTTGGTATAAGAAAAGAGAAAATAATTCAATTGAATAAATTTTACTTTAACTGTGTAAAATGAACTAAAAACACAAGTATAATTATTATAACAAATATTATTAATCGAATAAACGTTTTACTCACCAACATCCGCACACACATTTGGCAAAAATATAATAATTATAATATAATGACAAATATCAAATTTTTCTCATGGCACACCTAGTCGATTTCACGGCACAGTAGTGTGCGGCACACTACTGAACCACTGAATTCTATGTTCTAAGAATATTATTTTCAAATAATATATTCTATATTTTGTAATTTTCGTATGTTATAGAAATACGTTGATGTAGTTTTACATTTTGATTGGAGCGAATTTAATAAGTTAATAAATAAAACATAGGCATGGCGAAAAATTTGTCATGCCTATGAGGGCGTGGGTTCGAATCCCACTTCTGACGTTGTAGGTCGTCGACTTTCTACGACGGCCCATTTAAGGGAGAAACCAATGTACGAATAATAAATAAATATGGACAATATTCATTATTTAATTAACATTTAAATTAATATAATTAATAAAAAGACATAATACAACTTAACTTTAACGTAACAACATAACGACTGTGTGTGTGTGTTTTAATACAAAGAGTAGGACATAGTAGTAGGGTAGTTGACAGTGCTGCCAACTATATGCTACATTTTAATATAACTGTCTCGTTAACAATTTTATTGTAAAACAATTTATACTGTTCGGAAGCATATACTATGTAAATAATAACTATGCAATTATAAATCTTAACTTTTGTGTAATACATATTATGTAATTAAAAAATTAATTATAATATAGGATAATTTGAATGGGGATATTTTCAGGGGGAACCCCGTATTTCGGATGATCCGTCCCATATGTACCTTATTTTAAAGTAATTTCAAAAATCAATTATTATTATTATTATTTTAGTTTAATGATTGATAGATAATAATAATATCTGAATCAAATGATAATATTACTAAAATCCAAATGTTTACTTTTATTAATGAATGAAAATGGCATAAAAATTTCAAAAAATTACATAAACAGTAAAAAAAAAAAAATCAAGAAAACTGACCATTTATCACTGTTATAGGACAACACTGATTCAAGACAATCATTATATTTTATGATAGACGGTAAATTATTTTCGAAATCAACCGGAACTCACAGCGACACATGGCAATAATGCAATGTAATATTAATTTCATAGATAATAAATATATTTTTTTGTGTTTATTATCTATGAATATTTTATACAATATTATTGTAAATCTCAAGTGTGCATATCACACATGATCATAACGCATGATCATATATAATAAATTTACTAATCATATCACACGACGCGTGGACAACGCGTACACGATTAGAATACTCAGATATATTTTGTGCAGACTTGTATGTACATACAGGAGATTAACCGTAAACAATATAAATTAGGTATCGACAAACGATATTGTACCGTGTGCGATAAACGCATAATCGCATTGTCGCCCATTGAATTTAGCATGCGCAATATTGTTTCAGAAGCCCAACTAGTATAATTATAATATAGAGTTATAATAGGATATATTTTGTTCACGTCTGTTGGGAGGGGGGGATCATTGAAAATTGAAATAACTTTTATCGTACGCCTTTTCAAAAAAACATATATTTTTCAGCAATTATTTTATTCGGTCCGTGTTCTCACGTGTCTTTTAGATTCTGAACACAGTTCAGTGAGGTGTGTTTTTACAATGATATTTATTTTTTTCTGTATACACTTTTTTCATATGAATCTACTAGTTCAAAAATCTCGATTAGCATTTTTTTGGAAACCGGATTTGCCTCTAGTCGGTACACAAGAGAGGGTCAATTTTTGAATTTTTCAATTCTTCATATTTATTTTTATTTTTTATTACTCAAATTTTTCACGCTTGTTTTTTGTTATTTTTTTAATGCATACACGCATGCGTGTTTTTCGTTGATTCATCATCCTAACCTTAAACGCATAATATCACACCACCACACGGTGTCTCCGCGATCGTAAACGGTCCAGCAACAGCAGCAAAGCGAGCGCGAAAATCGCGCCGGGGACTGCAACGGCCGCTTTCCACCGACGCGGGTGGCGAGACAGAGCCGCCGATCAATACGCGCGCGCGCGCTCTCTTCCCCCAAAAGAGATGATAAAAATATGCCTCTCGCGTGCAACCGCGGCACACGGTGTAAGTCGCTTCGTCATTTATTTTATTTTATTTTTTTTTTTATTAAAAATTATACGTGTTTATCAATATTTACATTTTTACAAAGAACAAATTTATATACCCTAACCTAACTTAACATTTTCAGACTAATAGTTGTTGATTTAAACAAGCTGCTAAAAGTAACACAAATATTCATGAAAAAGTTTTTAATTTTTCGACATACCTACTCTATAAACATAGGTGTTTCGATTAATACGAACTTCGAAACATTCCGGAAACACGTACTTTAAACACATTATTCACTTATACCATCAATAATCCCTCTCCCAACATTTTTCAGCCAATAAAGGCGCAAGCCTGGAATAGTGAAAACTAAAATTTCGGTCAAAGCGAAGCAAGTCACTCCTAAAATTATTTATTATAATTATTCACAAACGTATTAGGTACAGTATATATCTCACTGATCCCCCTCCCCTTTTGGGAGACCTTGGAAATGTACGCGAGGGATGATCAGTATACTAAATTGATAACGGAAATAAATAAGGGCAAGTGCCATGGATATTAACAATAATTTTGTGTACACCAGCAAAAGAAAACCAAATGTAACACCGGATAACAATAATTTTGGTCAAGTGTCAATAAATCGAATGAATAACCGGGGATACGATCAATGGAAATGGCAAAAATAAATAAATAAACGGACGGCATAATAAAATAAAATAACCGTCACTCGTGTCTGTCAATAAAAAAAAAACTGTTGTACTCGTAGCGGAAAAAAGATATAATCCGCCAAAAATTTACTTTCACACGCAGTGTCCACTACGTTTTTCAGACACATCGCATTGATTCGATAACAATGGGGTATACCGAGTAGGTACCACCAAAATCGACAACAAAGGATACAAGACGTGATGTGTTCCCCGCAGAGAAACGAAGTCAAGAGCGAATCTTTTGAACCAGTATGATAATAATACGTTAAAACGGATATTAATAGTTTTTAAAAATAACTTTGACAACAATCAGTGTTTTTTTCTTCAATATTATTATTCCCCGTTTCTTCCCCAATAGAGAAGCGACGACCCTCCCTCCTGTGGCGTCGATCGTCGGGTCTCGATGCCCACCCACGCACCAACCGATCAAACGGAATCTCCTATTGTGTCCTCCAAATCGTTGGGAAACGCATAAAACACGGATAAATTGTCTCCCGGATTCCACACGTTAACACGACAGAAGTATATTATATTATTATTATTATTATTATTATTATTATTATTATTATATTACAGTACAGTACAAGCAAGAGCAACACATGACGTATAAAAACCATGACAACTGGTCTTTGACCACGTTTTGGACGAATACCAAACCCAATGATCTCGCACAGATCAGACACTTCGAGTTTGTGTCCGTGTTACAGGCAGGCGGCACGTGGCAAGTGCCATTAATTAAGCTAGTTATACTGGACAACATATCATTAATTAATAAATACTAGTATTATTATATTATGTCCCTCAGTGAAGATATTTCGTCACCTAAACGACTAATCTTTAGTCCAAGGATTCTCAACCTGAGGGGCGCCCCTCCCCATAGGGAAGCGTCACAAAATTTCAGGGGAGGCGTGAAAATATTCACATAAAACCACATTTCATCGCAGAACATGAAAATATGTTGTTTATGGTTAACTCTATATTTTGTTTTTTATTATTTCTTTTTATCGGTCATCATTGTGTAACAACTAACAATACTATTTTCAATAATCTGAAGAATATTATTGAACTATTATATTCATGTTAATACTCAACATTAATAATTAAAGTCATGATGTGTATAAAAAATTATAATTCAATCTTATAGTGGTGGGAAGGGGGGCGTGACTCCATATAATAGTATAAAAGGGGGCATGAACGTCAAAAGGTTGAGAATCCTTGCTTCAGTCGATTATATTCTCGAAGACTGGGCGATATACATTGTTACAATGTTGAGATTTAAATTTTAAAGTAATGTGAGAAAAAATAAATTGATCATTTAATGACAACTCAATTGGTAGGCGGGAGTAGATGCAAGAGATGGGCATTGGAACAATAACACAAATGATAAAATAAGTAAAAAAAAAATATCATAAAACGTTTTATATATCTACCTAATTAAATAAATTTAACGTTATTAGTAACACCGTTACACTTATGGTATAAAATATATGGTCCTTCATATATTTATTATTATATATAGCATCGACTATACCGTCCTACCGAACATCATATCGTCACGCCTTATACTTAGATGTGCCTTGCCATAGAGAGTTCATTGTATATTGTGAACAGTGGCTTTTAGCTACAAAAACCCACGAGTACACACAACAATAGATGGCGAGCATATACCCTATGTAGCATAGCATATAATGTACATCAGTGGTTTTCGACCTTTTTCGAATCGCGTCCCCAATTTTTTGTTTTTTCGTAACACGACCCCCCTCCTATTTCTTGATAACGTTTTTCTTTTTTTTTGCTTTCTCAATTCCAACTATCACTCAAATTTTTAACAGCATGCTAATACTCATATTATATATGTTTCTATGTTTTTTAATAATGCTTTTACAGTGATATTTATTCTTTATTTTTTCTCTATAAACACTTTTTCGTATAGATAAACGTGTCCAAAAATTTCGATCAGCAACTTTTTGAAAATGGATCTGCCTCTAATTGGTACATTAGAGAGGTCATTTTTTAATTTCTCAATTCTTCAATTTTTTTTTTTTTTTTTAAACTACCCAAAATTTGACAAAAATGACTCGAAAACCATCATTTTTTGATCCAAACTTTATGAACATTTTGAAAATGTGAAAAAAATGTAGTACATTTTAATCTAATTTCTTTATTTATCAGACTTGAAAATTTAATATGATCTTACTCATAATTATTATATGTGTCCAATTGACCTAAAAAAATCTCGAAAATCGTAAGTCAACATTTTTCTCTATACCCGTTTGAAGTTGGAATTTCGACGAAATTCGGTAGTTTTACCAAAAACTTTAACGTACTTAAAAGAAAATTGGCCCGACCGATTTTTTTGAAATTTGGTATCTAAATTGAGAATTTCATTATGAAATTTTGGTGTTATAATATTTTTAGCGAACACAGAATTAAACATTTTACAAGGGTTTGATTGGAAAAAAAAATTGGAGAAAGTACGGATAAAGGTAATGTTATTCGCTTATCAACTAATGTATTTTTCGACGCACCGACCGCCAGTCTATTATCGCCAAATGTAATTTTTTATCGCGATACTATTTTCCTACAACGTAAGTTTTTATTATTTATAGACTATGGCGATTGTGTTTATGGAGTAATTCGTGTTTACATATTATATAAAACGTCACTTCATCACACTAATAATTTACGAATTTCATTCACTCTGTATAACATTGTCCTATTGTTATAGTTTGGTTTTATGAAGGTGCATGTGCGAAAATGTATATGTTTTTTAATATTATTAACTTCCTTCGTTCAGAATCGTATTATTGAAGAAATTATATATCGTTTCTTTAAAATTCTACACACCCACCAAGAGTAGCCGATCCCAGGGACAATAAATATCCGTGGTGCGCAATGTATATCTGGCTTTCTTGTTCATACTTTAATTTTGAACGAATTGATGAAGCTAGTGTTTTTACAATGATGTTTATTTTTTTTTTCTGTGAACACTATCCTATCGTATGGACCTACTACTACTTGTCCAAAAGTCTCAAACAGCAATTTTTTAAAATGGATTTGCCTCTAATTGGTACTTTAAAGAAGGTCATTTTTTTAATTTCTCAATTCTTCAATTTTTTTTTTTTTTTTTAACTACCCTAAATTTCACAATAGTCAGAAACTATAAATTTTTGAATCAAACTTTATGAAAATTTAAACATAAATAGGGAATATGAGAAACATTTTGGCACAAGAAAATTTTGGAAATTTTTTTTCTCATTTAATTTTTCCCCCTTTATTTATTAGATAAAAAAAAGTAAAGTGAAGTAAAGTATTGACAAAAAAGCCAAAATTCGACACACCCATAGTGTATCTAACCTAGGAGCAAAGAATAACTGTGGTGCGAAGTATGTCTGGCTTCCTTGTCTATTGTTTATAATTTAAATAAGTAGGTAACAGTAATATAAAATCCAAAATAATATTAAAAAAAAATAAGCATAATGTAGATATCAAAAATTCAAGATTTATGAGAGTTTGCAATATTTATATTTACAGGCTCAAACAAAATCATCCAAATTTTTCTTTTTTTTACAACATTTTTTCTCTTTTCTTTACACAGTGGGTAATTTCACTCCTTGGGTCAAATACTCTCGGTGAGTATATTGTTCTTTTGTCAATTGAAATTTAATTGCTCAAGTATGTTTCAAAAGATGTAATTTAACTTAAAAATCTAAACATATTTTAATGAAAAAATTGTGACAACAATATTTACTGTGGTGTGAAAAATGGAAATAAACCCGAGGAAATAATAGCAAAATTTAAAAAATAATAACGAAATTTTAGATGAAAAACAAATGTTTACCCTAGAATTTCTTTTAAAAATGTTGACCACATTGTCAACATTTAAAATAAAAGTTGACAAGACTGGAAACAAACATTGGACTGTGATTTCTGTTACCAGTTCAATTGGAAATAGTTTTTATGTTGGATGGCCTCCTCAGAAAAAAAAAAATCCTAGCTATATACCTGGTTGTAGGTTGTCACAAAATTTGTGAACAATGACTTTTAACTAAAACAAACCAAATAAACACAGCCACTTTTTCCATTAAAGTACTTATAAACTCGCAATGTGTTCAAATTCCAATTCTTGATATTTTATTGAAATTAGGTCTCCAAATTATACCATTGACAATATCATTATATCGATAATTGATAAAATAACAAAATATCATAACAGTCATAATAAAAAATAAATTATTTCAGTAACCTCAATTTTTTCAATGAATCAAACCTATTTATCCATTTCTTCCATATTTGCCCTCAACTAGCACTACCTCTCTCACTAAAACTCATTAGTCCCAGGTCACAACTGACAGGCGATATATCCTGAGCAGAAGTTCCGATTCGCCCATGTCTGGGATGATGTCTACTCATTTTTTTTTTAATATCATCTAAAACATGTCTTTTAGCATTACAGAGATGAACCTCAGTGAGACGTTTTGTAGTAATATAATACGACTGGCATTTTAAACCATTGTTAAATTCTATAATATAGTTGTGAACAAAATAATTGAATTTGATCACTACCGATTTGTTTTTATTACTGTTTCCTTAATGAAACAAATGAGGGAGGCCTGGAGTGGGCAAAGGGATTGGAGAAGAAACCACAATAAAAAACTATTATGTTAATAATATTGTATAAAAAGAAATACATGCACAAGATTGATAGCGATCAAAATTCCTTTACTAATAATATTACTACTAATACATATTATGATACTCATTTTGAAAACCTAAATGTTATTTCATCATCACAGCCACACTGACCTAGACATAATAATTGTACTATATTATAGTAGTAGGTAAACATGGTTTTAAAACTACAAAACACAAATATACATTTTGTGCACTTATATAATTGATGATATATTATATATGTATATAATATTAATGCATTGATAATATACATATAAATATATATATTTATATACATGATTATATTATATATATATACTTGCATTGACTAGCAGTCATATGACCATATTTTTCTTAATTATTTTATTTAAAAACTTTTTAAATACAAACACGACTTCTTGTCAGTCTTAATGCCAAAATGATAGTAGTCTACCTAGTGTTTTCGATTTTACACCAATGGCCAGCGGGGCCGATGTGTTTCTTTCATCAACACCGGCCGCCGGAGGTCCAAATGTCGAAAATTCCGAAAACAAAAGGCAAACACAAGTAATAAATAAGGCTAAAATTATTCTCTAAATCTTGCCTAAAAATAAAGGATTGCCCCTACGGGGGGAGCATACAATACCGTTAATAATAACTATTGGCATTTTAACATAATAATAATATAACACAGTAAAATAGTATGTACAACAGAGACTTAGTAAATAAATGCGTAAATATTCTTTTACGTTCGGGCCGTGATCCTTCCAGGCCTGGGCGTTATGATAATCTGACAGAATCCTGTGTAGTGTTTCACCATCATAATATAGTAATAATTATAATAATAGAAATAATAATTATATAACAGGAAACTTTTTACAAAAAAAAAAAAAATAAAATAAAATAAAATAAAATAAAATCATAAACGCGCGCACATAAGAATAAAACGTGATTAGTATAATTTATGCGTCTCGTTCTTTTTTCACTTTGAATTCTTCGCCCAATATAGTGGCTATTTCGCCCTGCATGAAGGCCCAAGGCACGTTGGAGTTGGCCAGAGGACATTTCTCGCCACTTGGACAGTAGACCTGAGAAGGAAAACAAAAAAAAAAACGAATGAATAAATATCGAAACGTATTTTAATAAACATTGAAACCATGTCATCACCGTAGTAAAAAGGTGACGGTAACTCACCTCCGAGCCGGCTCCTTGTCGCTTGATGCTGTCCCTGGAACACGGGAAACAGAACTTGTGGTGAGGAACCGAGGGGCACTGGACGAAGTGCGTGTCTTCCAACCGTTCTTGGCACAACGTGCACTTGAGCGTAGCCGTGTTGGTGGCGGCCGCCGACGCCGCGTTCGTCGGCGGCACGGGCGATGGCGGCACAAGGGGCACCGTGGGCGCGCCGGCGTCCATGGGAGTGCCGGGCGCGCCATCTGGACCGTTGCCGCTACTGCCGCCGCCGCCGCCGGGAACGGACGCGTTCAAATTGCCTCCTGCGACGGTACTGCCGCCATTAGCGGTACCGCCGCTGCCGCCGCCACCCGGGCCGTTGCCGCCTGCTCCAGCGACGCCGCCGACACCGGCTGCACCACCGTTGCCGCCGCCGTTGGCCTCGCTCGATGTCACCGTTGTGGAGCTGACGTGTCGGCTGCCCGATGATCTACGTCCGCTGGACGAACCGCCTACAAAACGCGACTTGTTAAAAAGAAAAAAAAAAAAAAAAACAACGACAACTACTACACTTTTGGCAACTTCAAAAAAAAAAACGTTTATGTTGTTTTATTAATGTATACACGTATATAGTAGGGGCGGCATGCCGGGCATTACGCCGATAATACGGACGAGACGGAGAGTGAGTGTGACACGATGTGATATGAAAATAGAAAAAAATAAATAGTGAAGTCGGTTTTTATATTATTTTTTATTTTTTCATTTTTAACGAGGAACAAAAACAAATTAATCCAAACAAACAATTCAAATGAGGTACGCAACGTTTTATTCAGAACAGAGAGCGGAGGAGAGTATTTGTGATAACATTGAACGTATTTTCAGCAATAAATCCATTCATATTTTCGTGTGGACCGAGGACGCGATTAAAAAGAAAAGAAGAGACGCACAAATCGTCACAAAATGCGAGATTTTATTTTTAATTTCCTCCATCATTATCGTAGTAATATCGAGGAGTCAACCACCGTCGATCACAGAATTCATTGTGTGTACATAATAATATTTACTGGGTACTACTCTATATATGGGTCATTCTAATAACATTATAAAACGGAGCGATAAGTGAATTCCGTTTACTCGAACACAACGATAAGACATAAACAAAAATGTGCTAGCGTTGGAATTTCAGAAAAAATGAACGCATATTTTCACCACGTGTTTCTGAATAACACCGTTATATTATATTATTATTACGTGTTAACAACGACGACGTCGTATCGTGTTTTCGACGACGTTGAGATAGAAAAATCGAGATATCGTCGTCGTCGTTTCACTACTATACCACACAACAAAAATACTGAGTAGTAAGTAGCGTTTGAAGTGTAAAATCCAAAGAATTTTCGAGTGATATTACATGTTATTCCAACACGGAGTCGCGCGATAAGATATCACGTTTATACGATTTTATTTTCAAACGAATTCGAGTCGATAATATACTAACACTTGAACTATGCGTGCTTGATGATAATGTGTGTAATCGCGTCGTCGGAAAGCTTGCTATCAATCTATAAATACGAGTGAGTAATCTAACTCTATAAAGAGTCACATGCACAAATCGATAGATAAGATGGAGGCGGCACACGCAAGAGAGCTGACAGATGATGTACAGGCATGCACCGGCAGCGGGCGCTCACCACTTAATAACGACTTATCGATGAGACAATAAAAAAGAATTATAGAAAAAACACAGAAGAGGCGACGAACAAAACAGCAAAACAACGGTATATAATAAATAGCTACTAGCAAAACAAAACAAAAAAAAAAAAAAATAACACAAGAATAAATCAAGATATATAATATAAGAAACAAATAAAAGCAGGCAACAAGTACTAAAGGAAAAACTTCAAAATATTGATTGCGTCTACTACAGGCGACTTAATCATATTATTATTCAATTACGTGGACGGACCACAACAGTGCAACATAAGATTTTTTTATTTTTTTTTTTAACAGAACGTGTGCGATGATCTCGGATATGTGCATAATATGGGATAGGGGGACGTGGTAACTTATTATTCTCGAATTTGGGAAAAACGTTTTCTTTTCCACCACACGGGTCTGTCACCCCCCGTCCGTCAGTTAAGAAAATAATAATGGGCGGCGGCGGCGGCGACGGGATTCATCACGTCACGTGCGAAATACATACCGGTGGAGTTTGGCGAGTGCTGAGATCCTCGGGACGCGGATCTGGGACCGCCGGGCGCCTGAGCGTTGGGACCGGTCGAGCCGGGTGGACTGCCCCGGGCGCTCTGCGGTGACCCGGGCGGCAGATTATCGGCGACGCTCATCAGCGCCGCCATCGGGTTGTTGGGCCCGTTCTGTTGGTTCGGCACGCCGCCCGGTTGGCCGCCGGTACCGATTGTCTGCATGGACGGCGGTCCGTCCGTCGGCGACCCGGTAGTCCGGCCGGCGGCCAGCGGTGATCCGGCCGCCGGTCCGTTGCCGTTGGTCATGCACTGTTGTGCCGCGGCGGCCATCGCATATCCACCTGGCGCACACACACACACAAGGGACGATCAGTAAATGAGACAAGAGGGAATGATATGGTGTACAAGGGGGGCAGCAACACGCATAAAAAAAAAGCGTTCTACTCTAAAAGCTGTCAATAATAAATAGAGAACTACAAACGCATTTGGGAAAAATAAAAAATAAATAACAACAATAGAAAAAAAAAAAATACGGGCACACGGGACTGTGTAAAATAATATCGTGTGGAGATAATGATCGTTTTAATGATAATTATTACAAATACGGAAAATTATGAAAAAATATGCACGTAACGGCCTTCACAGTAGTACACAGGTAAATAATACCCAATAAAATTGTGACGTTTTCGATTTTATTTATATTCGATATTATCATATTATACCGTTTCCTACGTGGTAGCGGGGATCGTATTGAACGGCAAATGTTTTCCCTCGACTCGACCGCGGCTTTTCGAAAAAAAAAAAAAAAAAAAAAAAAATTGGTCATTATTGTCGAGGGTTAGCACACCGGTGTCGATTTTTTAATACGGTATACCGCCGGCCGGCTGGCGGCTCTGCGGTTGTACGAGCGGCAATAAGGTCGAATTCCGCGCGAAAGCGCATCACCACCACCGGGGATCGATGCACGTCAATCGATCGCGACACAAACGCCGCCGGGCGGGGGTGGTGGCGGCGAACGTCCGGCAGAGGGTTGCGATCGGTAGGGGGTAGATGTTTCGACGAGCGATTGTCACGGTACGTGCGCATGCGTCCGCCCGCGTGTACCGTTTTTGAAGTGTGAACAGACGACACATATACACGTGACACGTCACGGCGTACACACAATAATATCATTATATTAACGGCCGTCCGAAATGCGAATAATAACACGCGGTAGAAGGAGTGGCGATTTTTTTTTTTTTTATTTCATCCTAAATTAACATAATTAGGGCCCACCGATACCCAAGTTATACACAAAAATTATTATGCTCGTCAATAATTAAAGATAATTCGACCACCACCGACGGGGGTATTAAGTGGCCTGTCGCCGCCAGTTGAACCAGGTCGGGGAACCGGATGATGATCTAATGACGTCACGGCCCATCCGTCGGGCACGCCGCCGCCGCCGCAATTATTATTGTTGGCCGCATGTCGTCGTCGTCGTCGTCGTAGTCGTGTATGCGGGAGCGCGCGAGCCAACTGGCGCGCGTTTTTTCGTTATCGACGATCTCGGTGGCACCCACCCACACCGCCCGACCGACGCGATAAATGATAAATATCCATTTGCCGCCTTTACAATAAAAAAAAAAAATAAAAATACTACGTCATCGACCGCCGTCTACTACACGGTACCTAATAAATAATCCGGTTGGGTAATTATAATATGATAATACAAATAATAATAATAACAATAACGATTATTATTGATTAGGCAGTTGGGTAAGTGCGGAAGTGCGGATTGTTTCGTCTCGAAAAAAAAACACATAATACCTAGATAGATAGGCAATGCCCGGCCGAATGCGTGCTGTCGGACAGGTATTATTATTTATAATAGATGGGGGAATATGTCTGGACGGTTAACCAAAATGCGTTAATTTTTTTTTTATTTTAGCTACTAAAACTAAGGGTTTGGGGGTTTTGTTACTACTACACGCTGGAGAGACACTTACCGGTGGTCTTGAACGAGGCCGCGTCGAACGATGTGGTTCTAATCGGATGTTTGGGATCGGTCTTGAACGAACGCTCGACGAACGGCACCGCGATGCTGACGGCCGGCAACGAGTCACCCCGCTGCAGCGGCGGTCTCTGTTGTTGCTGTTCCTCCATCATGCGCTTGTTGCTCTCCGCGTGATGGTCGTCGTCGTCGCCCTGCGAGCTCAGCCCGCGTTTCAGACTCTGGCCACTGCCGGCCTGGGCCCTGTTCGGCATGTGATGTTGCGCCTGCTGCTGCTGCTGCTGCATGTGTTGTTGCTGTTGGCTCTGCTGGAGGCGCACCGACGACCGGCCCATGGCCACGTCGTGGTCGCCGCCATGGCCACCCGGCCGGCCGGGATACTCCATCAACGTGGCCCGCTGGTGGTGCATCGCCGCGGCGTAGTGCGACGTGACCGCGGCCGGCGGCGGCGGTTGCGGCTGTTGCGTCTGTCGCGAGGCCAACTGGTGGGCCTGCGGCGGCAAGCCGACCACCTCGAGCGTGCCGTTCTCGTGCCGGTGCGAATTCTTCGGGTGGTGCGCGTTGACGGCGGCCGATGCGCCGCCACCGGCACCGGCACCCGCGGACGCCGAGGACCGCACGGTCTCTTGAAACCCGTGGGCCCGTTTCATCTGTCTGGCGGTCTCAATGACCAACTCTATGCGGTCCGCGCCCTCGTAGTTCACGCAACCGCGGCACACCGCCTCGGAGAAATCGTGCAACATGGCCCACGGCATGCGGGGCAAATCGCACAAATAACAGTGTTGTCGCTTACCCATCTGCATTTTGAAGTGTGAGAATTTATCGCGATTTCAATAATAATAATAATATTATGTCGACGCAATAATGAGCGCTCTCGAGCAGACGTCTTCTTAGCCGTGGACAACAACACTCGGTGTCACGTCGTCGACGACGATATTATCACTGGTTTCGATAAAAGGCACTTGACAAAAATCCATGTGAACTGAATTTAAAAAAAAAAAAACCATTTGCGCGCGAACCAAACAATAAAAAATAATATCCAACGACAATACGATTATTGTTACTATTATAATAATCGCGTGACATGCGTACACTATAACAATGTTTCATACGTAAAAAAAAAAAAAAAAAAAACCAAAAAAAACGCACACACGATACCGCAGAGACACCACACAGCAATCGCGATGAACAGCCGCAGTCGTAGTGGCGAGTGACGTCTGACGTCGTCGTCGTCGTGTTCGGCGGCGGCCTCGATCGCGGCGGAGCGGGGCGTCCCGGGAATGTGACGGCGGCGGCGGCGGCGGCGTGATGCGTGCGCATCGTCCGTTGCGCCGATCGTGCGCGTATGCGTACGTGTTGTCGTACGAGCCGCAGCGTTGCCAACCTCACGACGTCGTCGTCGCGCGCTAATGAACACCACCCGGCAGCGAAGGCGGCGGCGGCGCGATCGTGACGTATTTACTCGAACACCCGTACGTGACCGACCATCCAGAGAAAATACAGCGCACGCACGCACACACTACGCGCGCCCGACACACCCCTCACCGTGCCCTGCCCATCGGCCCGTATCGTAATCGTCGTATTTCATTTCATTTCATTTCCATCATTGATCCGAGAACAGCGCCGCGCGTCCCGCCCGCCCATCCGTGGACCCTCCTCTTCCGCGCGCGACCGTCAACCGGGTCACACACAGCTACGACGCGCGCGGACCACGTTGCCGCGCGCTACCGACTACGACGGGGACACGGGTGGGTGTAGTAGTAGTTTGTTGTTGAGAGGAGGGGTGCGGGACGAAGGAGAAGGCGGCAGCGGCACATCGTGTTGTTACCATACGGTGACGCGGTATGGGTAGTGCGTACGCGCGGGGGGGGGAAATCTACTACGTCACACGACAGATAAAAACCAACCGATCACTGTTGTAGTAGTACGGTGTATAAATGAATGTGTGTATGCGTGTGTGTGTGTGTGTGTGTGTTTAGTGGAGTATGAGAGCGCGAGCGTGCACACGTAGGCCGCCGCCGCCGCCGCCGCCGCCGCGGAACAACGGTGAAAAGTACACGTTTTTCTATAATATACGATTTTCATCATGGGCGTTATACAATAATAATTATTATTATAATAATAATCTTATTTTATCATTTGATATACATTGGAACTCCCAAAATTAAACGGATAATCAGCTCGCGCACGAGTCGCGAGACACAACAACATAATATTAATAATATATTGTTATCGAGAAACGACATGTCGACATTGCCCGTTTTTTCCCCGATTATTTTTGTATATTAATAGAATATCATGTGCATTCCAACTCGTGTGATTGTTATTTCTATATAAAGACTGTTGTGTAATTTAACCGGTCGAATATTGACCGAGTAATAATAATAATATATTCAAAATTACCGTCCATACGAGTTTCAAAAATATCCGACACAATACAATTAAATATTATATTATTATACTGTTTTTGCAGAAGTAGATGAAATATATTATTATGATGGTAGGGAAATACGTGAAGATCCAAATTTAAAAAAGAAAATTATAATATGTGTTATTCTGAAAATAATGGAAAATTTTGAATTTTTCCGGGATGAACTATTAAAAATATAAAGCAAAGTAAATTTTAATCAACTGTAGGCGAATTTTTAAAAAGATAGTTAATTGTTGTACTAATTGTATTATTATACTTATTACAAGTAGAACCTATACACTTTGTATGCATGAAGACATGAAGTATATTATTATTATAAGCATTGTTGAAATTGATTGTTTCTAATATTATTTAGTAACAGAAAAAAAATTGAAGAAAATGTAAATTTTCAAAAAACAAACATTTTGTTTTATGTGTATCACAAGGCTAGTGCTAAATTGCGGATATACAAAAAATAAAGTTTTAAATAAAAATGAGTAGTTGTTAAAATTTTAAAAGTAAAATATTGATGTAATAAAAAAAAAAATAGAAAACCTATATTAATTTTTGTACAATAATGCAATTTTGAGTATTTGAAAATTAAACGTAAAATATTATAATATATTAGCCAACAAAAAATTTTTACACGGATATTTTTACGAAAAAGGGAAATCTAAATGTCCAACAAATAATTTTTTTTCCAGAAAATTAACAATTTCGTATTGTTTATTATTGTTGTTATCGGTATAAACCCCTTGATTCGTATAATAACAATGGCATACCAAATTTTAAATTTATACGAGCGGAATTTATAGGCGATGACGATTTTCGTGGGCTACGCGGATATTTAATTTTGCAATTTTTTTCCACACTATATAACAATATGGTACAAATTTTAGGACCTCGGTAGTTCTGTTATTATACTTTGACGTATTATATTTTTAGCGAAACTACATAATAATAGTATATTGACGATGTGATTTCGTTGAGTCGGTTGTATATTTTTGAAAAAAACATACATTATAATATCGTATTTGTTGTAACAGCAGAACAGTCGTTTTCGAAAAAAAAAAATCCACACAAAAAATTCAAAACCCGATGACGTTGCCGCCGCCACAAGAGTGTTTCGCTCGTCGTTATTCAATTTCCATTGTATATATTGTCAGTTAGTAGACATCATTATTGTGTTATATTGTACACCACACATTACATGGCGACCACCATGAGGTTTTCGAATGGCGTGTGGTTACGAAATGTTACACAGTCATTCCCACGATCTTCCAAACTACCGTTCTACTTGTTGGTGTATTTAATAATATGTTCGCGCGCGGTGTACGGTTTCGCCGGTGTGTAAATTTGGCGTGCGCCTGTTTTTCGAAGAAAAAATGCCGATGACGACTAAATATTATTATGATTGAGATCGCATAAAAAAAAAAAAAAAACACAAGACACTGAACACGGCGACCATAGTTTTTGGTGAGAAACGTCACCGAAAAATTTTTTTTTCTTTTATTATGTCTTCCGTTTAGCTTGTAATATTTTCTAACGTAAAAATGCCTACAGTAAAAAATATAGAATAAAACGAACGATATCGTTCTCGGGAGTAGTCTTATTCCAGTGTATTTATATTATTATTATTATTTTCGAAACGACAACGGTGGACTAGGGTTTCACAGTAGGGCGAGACGACCACACCGAACACAATATCGAGACCAACGACCAACCGTAGCGAAGTGGTGAATAGTTAAAAGGAAAAAAAAAACCAAACAAAGAACCTCGTGTTTATAAATAACAGGGATGCTGAACAATGTCAAGGTCATTTTTTCCCCTCACAGCCGGAGGTTCGAGTATATAATAAACAAACCCTCGCACGTTCGTGAGACAATCCCTCACCATTTTGTTTTTTTTTTTCTCTTCCGTCGACGTCGTCGTCGTACAAATACGTACAATGCACAAATACGTTTTTTTTTTTGTTTTCACCTGCTGTGCGAGAGGTCGAAACCGGTTTTTAAAATCTCTATTTATATCGTATAATATATTTCTTTGGAACATCTTATTTTCACGGTATAAACTATACAATATTATCTCACAGTCTAGCCTCATGCCATGGTTCTCTCTTTTGTCGTCGTGACTAACAGAACCGCATTTCTAGAGAATATAATAATAATAATAAAAATCTAAAGACTTCACGGAATATATATTTTTTCAGGACATTTTAGAAAGCTCACAACCGGTTTGTTCACGATTTCAAAAAATGTTTATTGCACACACATACACACACACACACACACACCATTAACATAGTATTACAGTGCACCAACACTGTTTCCTGTAAACTTACAAGATTAAATTCTTGGTTTACCTATTTCAGGAGATTATAATATATTATGAAAGTTTTTATACCATTGATTTACAATGCATTTTGTAAAATTTCGAATCATTACTATTACTTGAAAACCTAGTCTTATAAACACTAAAATGTTTATAATACATATCATAATAAATAGAATTATTTTAATGGCAGTAACTAGTAATGATACACATTAAATACAGAAATAATATTAACGCAATGCGAGTTATGAAATTATTTATAACAATATGTTTAGACTACATTGAAGGTTAAAATTAAAAACTTCACAGTGCATTTGTTAAGCTAGTATGTAATAACAAATAAATTGTAAATAATTGAAAGTTATTGTGTAGCTGCTGCATACAATACATTTAAATTGGGTTTCAGGGAGTGACAATATGGTATCTTAATATATTATATTAATAGTCAAATTTTATAGTATCACACTCAGCCTCCAGAGTCGCCTTCTAAGAATTGATTAATCATCTTATACTAAATAATATTATAAGGTCTACGGTTAAGATTAGAGTTCGGAAGTTATAGGAGTTGCATATTGTTCTTTATGCTCTTGATTTATAGCAGACCAAGCTACAAATCCGAGCTATACAATGTTGAGTTTAAAAATTAAAAATGCATATTTCGTATAATTCGTTTATTTTAGAGAACAAGTGCTTATTTTGTCGATTTTAATTGATTTTTGCATATTTAATATTTTCTAAAAAAATATTTATATTATAAAACTCAATATTATTTTTGGTTATTTCCTATTGTCTACTAGAAGATATACATGTCTACATTTAACGGTGTCGTTCACATTTAATCATAGGTATTATACGACATAATATTTATTTCGTATTTCATAAATGATGAAAATATATATTTGTTTAACTATATTTCAGTTCGATAAAATCTCAAATGTCAACCGGTTACGCGCCATATTTTAGTTTTCAATAATACAATTTTTTTAAATATAGGTTTTTGGAATTGTTTTCCTTGTATATTAAAAAATAAGTAATAAACTTTAAATAAAAAAATTAATATTTTTTTTTTACATATTTCACATTTTTTCATGCATATTTTATAATTTTTTCGTGCATATTTTACTTTTTTTGGCTCCTATAACTTCCGAACCCTGGTTATGATAGTAATAATTCCAAAAATAATATTATCAACTCAACGGAAATCGAACACATGTCCGACACCATTCGTCAACATTGGTGCTCGATCCATTTAAAGATGAAAATAACAGCTGTTCTCGAAATAATGAGATTACACAGGAACTATATAAATAAAATTATCAAGATTATAATATGATTTTGCTTGGTTTTCAATAGGTAAACCATCAGGTTAGGTTACAATTTCTTATCATACTCGAAGTTTTTTGAAGAATCAAGAAAAAAAGGCCAAGGGAAAAAATATCTCCTTAAAAATTATTGATAAGTAAATTAAATTATACATGTTATAAAGTTATTGTTTATAAGTTATTGTAAAAAATATAGCTGCAGTTTGCACATTATTATTATCAAAATATATCATTTAATCTAAAAAATCTAATGTACTTATTTTACCTTACGTCATTATTATTTTTCATATTTGTACACATACATTTTTGTTTAAGTGGTTTTCAATAACAATAATTCTTTGACCAAGTTTTGTGCTTAGATAATCTCCTATATTACTCAACGCCGATTTCGCTTGGTTAGCAACAACTTCTATTTTCATTTTTTTAAATTAACACTCAATTTTTAGTACGTTTAGAGAGCTTCGAAAATCGATCATTTCAACCCTCGGTTACATTAATAGTGCGATGACCACCTTTTAATGTAATTTCATGAACTTTAAACACTGAATTAAAAACGGTCACGGCTGGTATATAAGGGATTTAATCTTTTTGGATTTCGAAACAAGTTATGCAAAAGCTTCAGTTTAAATAATATACGAGTATTTATACCCAAAAAAGTATACAACAAATTGTTGGTAACTACAATGATGGATACAGTTTGAACAACTTGTATATTTATATAAAGACAACCTTTTTTTAAGTTTTTTTTTCAGAATTCTGTTCAACCACAAAATATTCCAGTAATAATTTTCCTTCAGAAAATAAACTATGGAAAAATATCATGTTGAAAATGCGTACTTAATGTCAGAGTACGTAAATATTAAATTATTACATTTAATCTAATCTGTGCTTTTAGCACTGATATGCGAGTTGTGATTAAAAAGTACACGTGTTTAGGATAAGATTTTTTTTATCGATTTTTTGTTCGTATTTCATTTGTACTGTTTGTAATTTCGTATTTTAAATTATAAAAAAAAAAAAAAATGTTGCAGTTTTCGAGTCAGAATGGCAATAAATTATTTTTAAAGAAAAATCAAAAATCCCTAATAAACCAAATCAAAAAAGAAAATACAGGCATTTGAACGAGCGATTGAATTTGTATTATATCGTTTTAGAATGTGAGAAAAATATTAATCAACATAAGAATTTGCAATGAATCGCACAGATTTTGGTTTTATAATATATATTTTACTCGCTTTTTACATTATATTATTAGATAAGTGTATTTTTACATTTTAACAATATTTTTTATATTTATACATTTTACACAACTACCTACATAATAACATATTGATTAAAAGTCGCGAGCAATTATTTTGAAATTTCTTTAAGAAATTTCGGTTTTCTAATCCATCTCCCGAAGTTTCTGACGTGCATCTTCGCCCCCCCCCCGTCGACCATCCCATGGCATAATATGCACTAAAAATTATTACGATCACGACAGTGATGCCTTGTTTAACCGTTTGGCACGTCAATTCCGCCGCCGACTGCACCAACACCGACGACATTGACTGCGCTGCAAAAAAACGGGCGCGGACCACCAACCACATCATATCGAAAATTCCCGGGGTCAATCAACTCTCAGCCGTCGCGCGGATGTTGTAGATAACACAACAGGATAACGAATATAATATTATTGTTCTGTTGCAGCTGCTGCTGTTGCTGTGTGCTCTTCTCCGGATCACGTAGCAACGGCGGATCCGAAATCGGAGACGCGTTACTACTTTTTCGTGCGTAGCGGTACATCTATTATTATTATTATTATTATTATTATTATTGTTGTTGTTACTACGGCACGAACCGAACGGTCCGTTGTTGCCGCCGCCGGTGTGTGGATAATATTATTATGGTGTACGACGATGATTTTATCTGACGAATTTTCGGGAGGAGGAGGAGGAAAACGAGAGAAATAATAATAATAAACAATCGACGGGAAGGAACGACGACAAAAAGAGAATATGGGAAGAAAGGCGTTTTGACGTGCGGGCCGAGAGCACAGCGGCGGCGCGGCGGCTGCCCACACAACAAGTGCCGCCGCTATATTAATCGTTTATTTTTTTCTCTAACGTTATTTTCATTCAGTCTTATCGGCGGCGGCGGCGGCTTTCACCGGTCGAATCGTGACCGACGACGACGAGACGTGTACGCATAACGATGTGTATAATAATAATAATAATAATAATATTATAATATTATTAAACACGTTCCCCCCGCCCCCTCCGCCACCGTAGTATATAATTTCACAATAATACCGCGCACGGCTCTTACATTGCGACGCGCGTAGGTAGTACAACGGCATAATGATAAACTTTTCATTGTTTTCCTTCTGCGCGATGTTAATCCTTTCGTTATAAATACGTTTTAGGTGTTTTTCAATATTAGAATATTAGAACTTTTATTATTTTGCATTTTTTGACAATATTTGATTTTTAAGACATTTTTCTATCATTTTTTTACGTCATTTATGGCCTAAAATTAAAATTCAAAATAATTTTATTATTAACTTATAACGTGAGATTTATTTTATACACTAACAAAATAGATGAAATAATAAATCTTATCCACAATTCTTATACATTATTAATTTATATAATGCCTCTTAACTTGCCTCCAAGCATAGATAAGATATGTCAGAAGCCTCTAGAACATTAAAATCGATAAAATCGCCTGACGATGCCTCACACCAGTCATATAATTTTTTGAATTTTTAAAATGCATTTTCTGAGTTTCTTAAGTCATTTTTGCATTTTTTTTTTTAAGATAATTTTTGCGATTTTTAAGGGCATTATTATAATCCCAGCCCTAAATTTATTATAATAAAATGTATTATTATTATTATAATGCAGTATAAAATAATATTATAGACCGTATGCCGTGTGTATTAATAATAATAATAATAATAATAATAATGGATGGACCGCGTGTTTTAGTCGAGGTCGTCGACCGCCGCCGAGCCGACGGCCGATGATGACGAGCCGCGGACGAGAATCACCGGCGGCGGCGGCGGCGCGAGTACACGGTTGCCGTCGTCGGCTGGGGCGGCCGTGTGACGTCACGTTCTACATTCACACGCGGGAATGGAAAGAAAGTTCTTGGTTACGTTATTACGAGCGTTGTTGTAGGTCAAATGGTGGTGGCCGCCGTTGAAGCCGCCGCCGCCGCAGCGCCATCGTATTTGCCGCCACGCCGTCGTTGCGGTGGCAGAGTAACAACGAACCCGTTAGTGTCCTCTCTTTTTTTTTTTTTTCTTATATGTCTTGCCCGAGTATAATAAAATATATATTATGTGCTGTGTTCAAGTACACGCGTGTGTGTGCGTGTTTCCGAACGGCTTCGTGTCGTCTCGTCGTTTGGCTCCGCGTCAACCGACCGAATAAACGAAATACGCTCCTCTCATGTGTTACACATAATAATGATTATTATTATTATTATTATTATTATTATTACAGGTATATACCTAATATAGTCTCGAGTATAGGTAAGCGTAATGAAACAGATTAAATTATCACTTTCTGGCTCGAATTCCCTTTTCTTATAATTTATTCTCCGCCGATTTATAATATAATTGTATTCTCACGATATTTTTGAGCGTTATTATATGCGTGATGACAAGCGGTTTAGACATTAATGCCGATTGATGAGTGGGGGGGGAGGGGGAGTATAGAATCGGTATCATAAACGGTTATTTCATGTAAATATTGAGTTTCGTTCAAACCGATTCTAGCCAAATTAAAAATTCATTCCGATGAAAATACAACCGGCCCACTAAAATATCTCAAAATAAAAATTGTTCACGAAAAAAATCTCCAAAAATGTAATATTCGTGAGTTTCATGAACTCTTTTCTCTATAGACGTCCTAGAACTGAAGTCACATCCAACACGTGAACAATAATAATTTTAGCCTATAATATTATTTTATATTTGACCTAACATTTTATTATGTGTGCATGTGTAATCTTTTTGTACCTAATACGGAAATTTTAAGTGCGTTCCTCGATAAATGAATAAAAATGTGTAAACTAAAGAAATAATTTTAATTTATTATTTTATAGTAAAAAGTGGAGAAAAAAATATTTTTAATTACAAATTATTATATTATTATTCGTAAACTTTTATCTTTTTTTTAGCTGTTAGATGCTAATAAAACGTCAAAATACCACAAAAATTATTATTTTAGTAAATCGCAAGACAACACGATATCGCAAACATAATTAATGCATTAATCACAATTATAGATAAATATTAAATTGTATCATAATAATAAAAAAAAAAAGACATAGTACATTTTAATATCAAAACAAGTGATTATCACACTTCAGAGTTCACATGTTTCAGAAATTGCTATAATCATATTATAATATATTATTATAGCAAGCTAAGTAGAAAAAAACTCTGCAATAATTATTGTGTGTGTGTGTGTGTGTTACACTTTAGTATCAAATTTGACAAGATAGCACAAACTTAATATTAAATTAAATTTTATCTCGTTTAGTTTATGTAGACAAAATTAAAATTAAAGAAATATTATAGGTACTCCTAAAAGAATATTAACCTCATTAATTTTATCTGAACATTACTCTATATATTATAAATACTGACTCGCTTTATCAAGAGTTCAGAAATAAATGATAACTGAAATAAAAGTAACTTTCTTTGTAAAATTTTTCAAAACAAAATAGTAGATAATTATTTTATAGTATTACCAAGTATATCAACACTGATAAATGGTGTAGTTAATTTAATTTAATAAATGCTGAAACAGATACAAACGTTAATCAGTTTTGACGTTGAGGTCGAAAAGTTTTGATGTTAAATTCATTGAAGTTAAATAAACTTGATTAAATTTTAAATAATTATTGTAGACGCTAACAATAATACTAACATGACGAATTAACTGACTGACAATAAGTGTAGAAAGCAAATTTACAACACAATTATTATTATGATGTGCTGAGGTCTAAGGACAATGCATTTAAATATCGTAGTAGTATTGTCGTATTTGGATAGTACGAATGTTCTTTGATAATAATTATTTGCTAACGGTGTGTCATTTTGAAATTAATAATTTATCAATGATCAATAATTATTATTTGAAGAAATAAAAGGGAACGCTCTATCAACAAATGAGTAGTCGTCATTGTAGTATTCTGTAAACACGCCGTAGGTATACACTATAATAATATTATGTGTAATTGATTAAATTCTTACTGCAATACTATAACGTTTCATAATAAAATAATAATATGTATATAAGGATACAAAACTAATATTTTATAGTTTATTAATAATTAATATGGATATCAATATTGTAAATATGCTATTATTATAATATACGACTTTATCGTTACGCACTCAATAAAATTTCGAATATTATTATACGTACTAAAAAAATATATGTACGTGTACAACACTTGTGTCCTACATAACGAACATAAATAATTATTGGATTAAATATAAATTTTATGTTGAAATATATTGTAATTCGCTGACAGTTTAAATATTGAAAAATTACGTGCAAAACAATTTCCATCGAATGACTGTCAAACATTTTAATTTAACTCGTCATTAATATTAGCTTTACTATACTGTTTAATCTGTATTATTAATCGAATACGAACAATAAATAAAAGATAGACCAGTGGTTGCCAAACTATTTTATAATTCAAGCCTCCCAAAACCAGGATTTTTTTTCTACGCCTTCAATGAAAGATAAAAATTAAAATAGGTTATTAACAGTTGCTTGATATTTTAATATTTTATGTTAAATTTTTATTTGTATAATGTATACTAAAAAAACTGTAGTAATTTACACATATTCCAATTTCTTAAAGTATTAAATATTTAATGCAAATAATGTGCTTGGGTTGTAGTTTAATATTGGTAATTACCTGATTCTCAGTGCTAAGATTAAAGGATACTGATTTTTTAATTTTTATTGGTGTTAAACATCATTAATGTATATTGAGCTACATTTCATTCGTTGAATTTGATTAGTATGTCAATAAAATAATATGACAAAACGTTCAAAATAAAACATACACATTTTTTTTCGAATAAATTACAAAGAAAAGAGGATTGTCTAATTGCTATATTTTAATATATAATATTAATAAATAAATTAATAAATAATATATAATATTAATAAATAAATATATATAATCTTATATATTATTCTTAGAATACATTTTTATAATAATATGTTTGTACATGACTTTATCTTACTAATAGAAAACAGACCGAATGTACCTATTATGAATATTTGAAAATATATTATTGAAATGGACATAGGTTATAAAATATAATTAATAATTATAAAAAAATAACACATATTTTATCAATAGAACACAACTTAAACACACCATCAGATTTGTATAATATGATGAATGACAAACAACATTTATCTTAATTATGATAATTAGCAAACAAATGTTATTGATTTAATAATAATATTTACTTAATCAGTAATATTTTTTTAAGTACATCAGTCATTTAAATAAGATAAAATTACAAAACTAGATTAAAATATGACAAAAACGTAAGTTATTCGTATTCAGAAAAAACTGTCCTATAGCTTAGAAACTTTTTTCAAAAATTTTTTTACTTATTTTATTTGGTTAGGTATTACAGAAACATTAAAAAATGCTTATTGTTTTCGAAAAAAGAAGCTAGTTTACATTTATGATTATAATTATATTCCTATATAATTGATTATTCCTAAATATGTGTAAATATAATGCAAAATAACATGTTACGTAATTTAAAATAATGATTATAATATTATTATGTAATTTTTCAATAGGTTCTCATCTTGATGTCATTTTTTCTTGTTTTTAATGATTTTATTAATGTTAAAATTACATAGAGTGTTATCAAAGTCGGATTTCAATTCATTATATATTTTAATATTTTGTTTTATAATACTATATAATTTTATGTAATGACGGAAACCATATTTTATAGTGTGCTCAAAGATTGTATTATTATATTATGTTTAAATGGTACGATTCGGTTTGTTCTTCGAGCATAACAAAAACACTAAAAAAGTTCATTTGGTATATATTTAGTTTAACGTTTAAAATTTCAAAACTAATATAATTATAAACTTTTGAGTAGTGAATTATTATCAATCATGCTTAATGTAATAAATTTTAAAAATATAACACGCCGTTTTTATAAGAATCAAATATATTACATTTAAGTTTTATAAATACTTTCAAATTATCGTTTACAATCGTATATGAATGTGTTTGGAAAAATTTTTGAAAAAGTTGGCTAATATTCATTGTACTAATTAATAATCTACTATAAAGACAATATTTTTACCATTTTTATCTGCACGAACAGTATCGCGTGATTTCGGAATCATTGTCGACGGCGGGACCTTGTAATAAATAAATACGAGTAGTCGTATAAAAATATAATCTAAATAGAGAATGAATTAATATTTAACCTTTCTTTTCTTAAGTATTTGAATGTCAGCTATTATTATCATGGATAAAAAAAAAAAAAAAGAAGCACACTCAATCCTTATCATAAACATACATGTTTTCGTGTGATAAACACTAATAAAAAAAAAAAAAAAAACCGAGTAAGATAACCTATATGATGTAAGGGGTCGATCTCGTGGTTGCCTCGTGATCAGCTGCAGCTATAATCGCGTTGTTTTCCCAACTGTTTAATAACTCCGATTTGATATTTATAGGTGTTTTTATTCCTCTAACGTTTCGTTATTCTTATTCGTACTATTCGTACCGTATTGGGTCTTATCTCAATGAGCTCACCGATCGAATGGTTCGACGCTCGAGTGAATATCACATCGCATAAAAAGCATAAAAATACAATATGTAACACGACCCGGTCCAAAGTAGTAGTTGTTACTGTTATGTATCAATAATAAACCGGTAACGAGCACAGCAGAGTTATCTGTGTGTGGTGGTACAGGTGTGCACAGGCGATGATGGCGATAGTGCATTGTAAAGGGTTAAATGTCGAGAAAGTAAAAACTGCATAAAAACACGGTATATTATGATATTATATTATGCGTAAAAATGAAAATTATAAATATAATTTTTATACGCGTGTTCACTATAATTTATAATGTGGGCGGTTCAATATTTACACCCTTCTAATCGTAAAACGAAGATTACACTAGGGTAGGACGTGGTGGTAGACCTTCGGATGACGTGTGTTCACGAATGAACATTGAGCCACGCGTGAATGTTGGGATTTAAGAAAATAAAATACAGGACAAAAATATTTTTCATAATATTTTTAAATAAATAAGTATTACCTAATTACATATATGTATACATTTTAGATTCTGAACGAAGTGAAGAAGCTTATGATTTTACAATGATGTTTATTTTTTTATTTTTTGCTTTTTTTTTCTCTTTCTGTAAACACTTTTTCGTATAGAAATATTTGTCCGAAAGTTTCGATCAGTATCTCTATAGAACCGGAATCACACCCAGATGGTA
>JAIPRM010001664.1:0-27464 GCA_025469315.1 Stegophylla sp. TES_Ste_2020
TACAAAAAATTTTAAAAACTAATATTGCTTATTTTCAAAGAAATAAGTGAGAAAGGTACTTATAGATTTTAGAGTTTTTTTCCTCTATTTTAATTTAAAGGTTTTGTTGGCCAGACCCGTACCCCTTGAAAAATTTCGAGTACCCCCAAGGGGTACGCGTACCACAGTTTGAGAATCCCTGGTTTATGAAACCGATTTTAGTTATTTAGCTCCTCAAATGTTTACCATATTTCAGAGAATGGTCAAAATATTTATAAAAATTTGATCAAATTAGAAATTATTTGCAGAATTTCGGTTGTTTTCTAATGAAATTTTTAATTTAGGGGTATAATACTTACGTATTCCAATATTCACCTGACTCCATCCTCTCGCCGTCTTTCAAAAGTAATCATTTTAGTAACATCGTCGGTTTTAAATGTGAAATCAATTTCACTCTTAATCTTTTTCCGCCATATACACATAAAATTCTCCAAAAACCATTTGTTATTTTTGGAAATCGAGGAATTAACTATATAAGTTATTACGGGCCGTAATAATACAGATCGTTTTTTTCGTCGTTACTGCACGAATGTCATCTCCGACACTTTGGATGTATATATATAAATATTTCTTTGTGACCGAATTTTGCAAAGAAAATAAGTGAGGGAACGCCATAAACGTACACATTAAAAACGCAAAACTGCTGTTTATTTTTATTGCGAGACTTAGGACTTTTAAACGGACCGTACAAATGTAGTCCGATCCTTGAGATTATACGTTTAATTACCGTCGTTTTACGTGTCTTTGTTACGCTTGAGAGTGTACAGCGACAACAAAAGACTGAAGTGTTTAGCGTATAGTAATTAAAATCAAACAAATAAATGAGTGCATCATCTAATTGCCCGGAAAAATATAAACAGTTCCATATTATAGTAATTACAGATTAAAGTATTTTTGTTCTGTTATATAACTTATAATCGTACAACTTATAATTATCAATGTTACTGTCAGGGGTGGATATAGACGCCATGAACGGGAGGGGCAATTTTAAATAAAAATCAAAAAAAAAAAAAGGTGATATAAAATAAATTTTGGGTGTTGGATGTAATTCTCATTCAGAGCCAAACTATTTCAACAACTGTAAAAAAAAAAAAAAAAAAATGAGAACTAATTTTCGACTGTTAAGATGTTAAGATACAAAAACAAGTATGAAGAAAAAAAATAGCTATACATTTTTATTATTTCTTACAGTCAGAAAACCTATTTCGTGAACGGAGGGGGACAATTCCCCTAGTGCCCTCCCCTTGTATCCGCCACTGGTTACTGTTCGATTTTTGTAGTTTTAAATACTGTTATGTTAGGGAAAACTGTAGATACGAGCCAGGAAATCCCCCAAAAAGAGGTTGTATTTAAGTGAATCTGTAAGTAGTAGTAATGATTTTGGACTTTCTACCCCCTTTTCATAACATGATCGTGTGAAAATTTGAGGCCACAAGATAAATTAACACGGAATAGAAACCTGGCTACAAGAAAAACTATCCGTCGTTTTTTCGACGTGTGTCCAAAAAAAAAAAAATGCCAGCGGAGTCGATAGGAGTGTAGATAAAAACTTATGAGATTTCCAAGATCTCTGACGTGATAACGGCCGAACGTTGCATTATTAATATTATTATAATATATGTCACGAGCGCTACATACCTACGCCCTATTTACCTATTCTCCGAGCCCGGATTATCGGCTTGCCTGGCCAAAGACTCGAGGAGGAGGCGGAGGGGGGGGGTAGTACGAGAGTGTGGGATTGTATCTCTGTATTGGGTCCTCTCCAGGGATGTCGTTTCAATTTTTCTCCGGTGCAGAGTAAATCCAATGACCCTCTTATAATATTAAATATATATTATATATATATATACGTATATATAATGACTGTGATATGTAAATTTAACCAAAAAGGCAAAAAAATCTTCAACCCACGTTAAACCGTGAAGAACAACCGAGCTCCTTGGGGGGCAAAGATTTTGTGACCTCAACGGTAGTTATATAATATTGTAATAAGCATATTATGCTTGTGTTATGGAACACTGGCAAGTAACGATAATTTAAGAGCACTTGTGGTTAACAAAAGTGTTCTACCCCCTCAAACCCTTTGTTTGAAGTTTAAAACATTTTTTTTTATCAAATAGTTAAATCACTATAGTTTACTGATATCGATTTTTTGATAAGCGGTCAAAAGAAGTTAAGTTGTGTTCAAAAAAAAAACATTTTTGACTCGTGTTAATTTGAAAAAAATCAACTTTTGGTACAATCAAGTGTCACTCATGAATAGGAGTGGGAATCTAAAGAAATGTTATATGATTTTTTTTCTGATGTTTCGATTCGCAGGACTTACAAGTATTTCTCTCTCTCTCTCTCTCTCTTTCTGTCCGTGTCATCGCCTCTTTTCGGGCACATTTCAAACTTCAAACTGCATTTGGTCGGTCCACCGGATGCCCGGGGGGGGGGGGGGAGCAGGCAGGCAAATCAGCACGGGAAATACGAATTTGAAAAAGAAAAAGAAAAACAGAAAATATATGAGACCCTGAAGTAACGCAGCTGCCCCGACGGTCGCGGTGATTAATGACCCGAGGTCGAATTCTGTACATCGCAGCAGCTATAGTGCAGGGTCGTGTGAAGCCGGACACTCTCGTCGTCGTCGTCGTCGTCCGGGTCGACAGCCGAGGGGATTTATCGACGCAAATCTACTCACGACACCGCGACAACAACGATGACGACAGTAATGATGACGGCGGTAGCGTTGGTGGTGGTAGTAATAACGGTTGCCGACGTTTGTCCCGAGAGTCCCGCGGGATCTGTGCTGATAATTACTACCTGCAGGAGCGGGTTGCTGCCAGACGTTTATACAAAAGCGGGGCGGACGGGAACAAAGGCCGTGAAGGGAGATGAAAAAATAATGAAAGGTGCAGTCGTCTCTCCTCGTAATAATATTCCCCAGCTATATATCGTCTTATCATCTCCTCCACCTTCTACTCCGTCTCCTTGATGTCTCCTCTGTTCCTTTCAACGTCCTCTTGTGCGCACACATCAGTTAATTACATTCTAGCGACAATAAAAAAAAAAAAAAAAAAAAAAAAAATTAAAAACAAAAAAAGCTCCGGCGGTAAAAATAATAAAAGCATTGCTGCTGCGAGTAGTTTGATACGTCTGACGGAAAAAAGTAATTAATTTAACACCAATGTAGGTATACGATTTATATACGTATAGATCGATATCGTAATCGTAAAAAATAATTATATATATAGCACATCGATTCGAGTGTTTACAACCCCTTCAGTTTTTTTCTCATTTACATATCGATTTCAACCCTTTTTCCCGTCGCTATTCCGACGACTGTTATGACTAGCGTTCTGATTTTGTAGGCATTTGTAAAAAAAAAATGTATACTTCTTTAAAATGCAGCTATTTTTTATTTTAATACGTTTTTTTGGGTTTTAAGTTTTTTTGTTTTTGATTTTATAGTTATATTTTCTCAAAATACGTACTAAATCAACGAATTTGAAAAGTCAATACTTCTAAATAATTAATAACGTTCAATAAAAATTGTTTGATACAACTTGAATATCACAGGCAAGCAAGTAGTTTGAACGAGTATATAGTTAGATGATAATAATTATAATAAACAGAATGTACGAAGAAATCCTGTTTTATTTTCTAGATGATCTAGATTAAAATTATATATATATATTATATATATATATATAACTTTCTTCGTTCAGAATCGTTTTATTGAAGAAATGATTTATCGTTTCTTTAAAATTCAATACACCCGTCAAAGAATCCCACCCGACGTGCGAAGAACATCCTGACGAGCGAAGTACACACTTTTTTTTTTTGCCCTTCTCTTTCTCATTTCTCTTTTCGTCGTTACCAATTTATACGCGCGTCTAATGCGTATTTTTATGATTGAAAAATAACGCAACGTCGTCGTCGTTGTTATCGGTATCTCATCCATTTGTATTCATCAAACGTATATTTACATTTAATATAGATTTCTGCTCTCTCTCTCTCTCTCTCTCTCTCTCTCTCTCTCTCTCTTCGTCTCCAACCACGTATTTCTTATAAATACTCATATATATATACGTATATTATTATTATTATTATTATTATTTTATGATTTCAAACGACATCTTTTTTTTCTTTTTACAATTCCGGTTTTATAAAATATCATATTATATACGGAAAGAAGAAAAAACGCTCGGTACGGATTATATTTTTGATGGTAGTGAGCGTCTTGTGAGCAGCACTTGAATTATATCATCGAAACATAAACGGAATTTGATAGGACAGAATAAAATATTAAACTCGTTCCTTCCGCATACACATTCACCATACCTGCTATGCGTTATACTTATATATATATATTTTTTTTTATTCCTACTGGAGCGAAAAAGTTAGTGTTTTTACAATGATATTTTTTTTTTTGTTATTTTTGTGTTTACACGTTTTTCTATACAAACACAGTAATTTTTTAGATCTGAAATTGCATCTGGCTGGTATTTTTCAAATTTCTCGATACTTTTTCCAAAAACGGGGAAACCTTGTCTATAAATCGTGTAAAATCGATAAAATACACCCGAAACGAGATTTTCATAAAATCGATTCTATTCATATCTCTATAAATCCGAAACTATAATAGAACTAATAACTTGAAGTTTTCGCACATTTTCAAAAATATTTTATTTCAGACTACGTTTTTTTCAACAAAACGTGATAATTTTTGGGTTAAATATAACATGTTGAAATTACCTTGTGTTTTGATAGGTTTTATATCTGTTAAAATTTTTAATTCTTAATATAATTATTTGAAATTTTAACAATTTATCATTCAAATATATTTCTAATTACTCTGAAAAGTTCTTAAAAATTTTATGTCAACTATTTTAGATTTTAAAACTATTTTTAGTTAGAATTTATGTAAATCTGATAATTTTTACGTAAAATTATCATTCTTTTCCAATAATAACGTCATAACTTTTGAAATTTAAAATACTCTCAATATTTTCTTTTACCAAAATATTTTTCATGTGTTTTTTCTACTCGTAAATCATTTTCATGAGAAGTTGGCTCGGTAAATAATTTTTCACGAGCGTTGAAATTTTTAGAATTATGGCTCTAATGACGGTTTATCCACATTTATGTAAATTTGTTTCAATGAATTTCACAAAAAAAAAATTATGTAGTTTTTGGAAAAGTAGTTGAGAATTTCGAGAGGTTACTTTCGAGTATAATGCAGATCAAATCGTCTACCGGAAACGTGCGCTAGACCTGTGACCTCAATTTTCTAGCGGCTCAAATTTTACCACGGGACTTCTCGTTTTTTGTATTCTACCGGTACAATACATAAATTATTAAACCGAACTACAATTTACACAGAAAATTGAAATATTGTATGTTTAAAAATCCAGTTTGTTTGCTATTTAATACAAAATTTAATATATTGAAACTCTCAAACTTATGAACTTGCTTCGGTTTTAATATTTTAGAAAATGTTATTATAAATCAATTTATTTCTATCGTTCCTGCAAAGTTCTCCGAATCGTGTAAATGGAAAAACTTAAATTTTAATTTAAAAATTTCGCGAATCGTCATTTCTGTTCAACATAATATTTAAAACACTAATCACACTGAATACGTTACCACTCACACACAAACACACACACATGACACTCAAAGATTTTGTATGTGAAATTAATTATAAAACCAGGAGATACAAAGCGTACCTACATGGATCTTGATTTCATTTTTCGACTTCATAAATAATAATTAATCAGCGCGCATTAATTAATCGCAGAGCTCCTCGACTGCTGTTCGGCTTTTGTTCGCAATTTTTCGACCTAACACTCGGACGCGTTATACGTAATATTATTGAAAACCTATTGAAAAGTATTTAATATTTCATTGTATTATTATATGTAGAACGTATAATTTATACGACGAATAAAAGCGAAACAATAATGTGTGTAAAAAAAAAAAATAAATAAATAAATAATAATCGAATAATGTGTTCGATGTCAGCGTTTGCTTGGCAATCGACGAGATCGCGCGCGTTCATTATAAATTATTATAATTAAAAAGTAATTATTAAAAAAAAATACATATATATTTCATTAAAAATCTTTTAGGGAAACGCGTATTCTCCTCATCATTTGGCACACACTCACACACCCGCGCAAACATTATAAAGTTGGAACCAGCAGGTAGGCGCAAAAGTTTATCAAACAAAACGCTAGTCACAATATCGCCGCGTCCCAGACTCTCGACGTATATCATTAATTAACTGCAGTTTCTATATTATATTCGTGTGTGTATGTGTGTGTGTGTGTGTGTTACCGTCGTCTGTCTAGTAATCACTCCCGTCGTCGACCGTTTGTTGCCGCGCATGATGGTGTACAATACACAACATATTACGGGGAGCTCTTTGAATACACCCACCCCTCGCATACATACCTCGCTTTACCACCTCCCCGATTCGTCCCGTCTCAAAAACATAACGTACACTCGTATCAGAACCCACGGTGGATACACGGATTTCATGAAAGGGATTTCATGAGGGCAATGGGAAAGAATTTATTTTTTATTTTTCATCATACCCGTTTGTTTCCTTTAAAAAATAAAAAATAAAATAGTATACCCTCTCTAATTTATTAGACGATGTATGGATTTTTTTTTTTTTAAAAATCACACGAAATTAATCGGTGTCACAAAAGGGTTGTTCAACCGTGGAGTTCTCCACGCATTTTTTTTTTTTTTTGTTTTTTGAAAATAACATAGCATTCAATGTTTTTCAAGATTATTAGCATGAGTGATGAAAATTGTGCATGAAAAAAGTATAATTTTTTCGAAAATTTTTTTTTATAAAATATTCTTAGTCATTGGCAAGATTTTCATAAAAATTTCTCAAATGACCGTTATTACAATCTCAAAACGAAAATCTCTATAAAAACTCATATTGTTCTCGTGGGGAAACTGATAAAACCGTCTGCCATACCGAATGCAAGCACCAATTATGTAATCCGAAAAAATATCTTAAACTTCTCTTAGCATTTTTACGTTATTATGTTGGTACAGTGCAAAAACACAGAATGGAAACCTCTTGCCGCCCAAAAAGACTGTCAGCCAAATTGAATGCAAATACTAGTTTAACCATAAAATCAACCAATCAATTTTTTTCAGTTTTATGCTACGTTTGACAACACTCTGATCATAGTATTTTTAATAGTATTCTACAACAAATCTACTTTTAATAGTCTGCACTATCTTGCATGCATATTTACTCCATATCTTTATCACAGAATTGATGAGCAATACAACAACTAAGTAATAATAATTTTAGTCACGAGAAATATTCTGTTGTCATTCTTATGTTTTCAAAATAAATGAAAGTACCCCAAATAATTTTTAATATGCGTAAAAAGACTATTTTTAACGTTTTCGCACCACTCCTATGATCCGAGTAGTATTCGATATTAAATTTAATTTGTGAAATAAGTAACTAAAAAAGACCAAATTCATGAACGAATGGTACTTTTAGGGGAAAAATTAAAAAAATAAATACTTTAGATGAAAACATAAAGACCAAGAAGCAGCCCTGTTATTATAAACGTGTTTGACTGCGTACGAAATCGGGTAAGAATCGTATCGTCTTGCACGTATTCCGCGGAGAAAAGAGTAGTAGTTTTCGCGGGAGGAGGGGGCGGGTAAGTGCGCACAAAGTGTGCGGGTGTCATCGTCAATATAATATAGAGAATGATAGATGACGGATGCGAAATAATATGACTCGATAAAACACGCGCAACAGCGCGCAGGGTCGAAAAGTCGGGGCGCAAACTGTCAGCGCAAGGACGGAAGAAGTAATTTCGCCGTACGACGTGTGCACGTGTGTGTATGTCATTGTGTATACATGTGTGTGTGTGTGTGTGTGTGTGTGTTGTGGGTGTGTGTGTGTTTGACGTCCACCTGGAAACGTCTATTACCGGACTGGCATCTGCTCTCTCTCTCTCTCTCGTATCACGCACACAATCGTCAATGATAGAAACCCTTTTTCTGTTTCGTCGTATTTTGCGATTGATTGTCGTCTAGTGACCTAGCTTTTTTCTTCCACACCCCTGACCGCCGCGTTTTTTTGTCACATTTCACCCCGTGGAATTGGCCGGACACTGCGTAGTAAATATAATATTATTACGACCGTTACAAGTGATGTGTTCCGAGTGCGATCGAACGAAATAGTATTATGTATTTATAATAAATAATATTTAGGGTTCAGATTTTGAGGTGACATAGATTTGAAAAATAGCAATAAGATTGAAAAAAAAAAAACTGTTAATTTTTCAAAAAAATAAAAATATTGTATCTTCAAAATGTCTTCGTGTTCGACACGACTTCGCGAGTTCTTATCAAGACAATTTTTAACACGATTTTTCTCATTAATTTTTTTTTCCTTTACTTTATCAAGTGAAAAAAAATGCACAGTAAAGTAAAGAAAAGAAAGTCGGCCATACTTCGCACTACGAATAATCTTCGCTCTTTGGGCCAGATACTCTTAGTGGGTGTGTTGAAAATAACAACTATTATCATTCTTTACATTGTTATTTTATGAGATACCATTCTCCTTCACTTTTCATATTCCTCCAAACAAATTCAAACACAAAAAAAAAAAAAAACAAGGGACTATTTAGTAAATAAATAACACAGAGCAATCGATAAGGAAATTTGATCAATTTCCAAAATAAAGTCAATTACGGTTATCTCGTATGCGCTCTACCGGCAACGTGGCGACTTCAGTCACGCTCCACCGTGTTACATTACTGCAGCCATACTCAACCTTCTTTTTACTCGGGCCACATTCATAATTTCATAATTTTGTTCCATTGCGCGGGGCCACAAGTTGAAACAAAGGTGTAAGCTGAAAGGAGGGTGTGAATTAAGGAAAAATTAAAATTAAAAATACATTAATTATTATAATGAACAAAATGAATTATATTTTACAATTAGTATCATGCAATTTTTTTAATTAATGGGATTTTTGTTGTCGAGATATTTTTTTATAATTTTAGTGAAATCACGTTTTTAGTTACTGTATGACGTTACTAGTAGTATATTATATTTGGGGAGTTTTAGACGATAAATCGTGTAAAACCCCCAAATATATACTACTAATATGCGAGTTCAAAATATTTTTTTTTTATAACATTAATTAACTTAATGATTTTTAAATAAAAATTGTCTTATATAAACTGAAGTTTCACTTTGAATCGTTTTATTGAAGAAATGGTTTAATATTTAATTCAGCCTTCAAATCCCATCCGAGAATTGAGAATACCCATGGTACGAAGTGTGTCCGATTTTAATTTTTATTAATTAATATCATGAGGATTTCATTACGAGTCGGAATAGTCGTGTTTCTGCGAAAAATGTACATGAGATTTAATCATCGAACAATAATGAACCGAGGAATAATAATTACGACTTCGTTATACAACTCGAAAATATTAGTGCGGGCGTTATATATTCACAACAGACGAAATAAATCCTCGGCCGGGTAAACGAATTAATCAAAGATAAGAAGCGTATTTTAAATTCAATTTACTTTATACGCGATATCACAACTCTCCAGTGATAAATGATTCGAGCATTTTTTTTTTCTAGGCCATTTTTTTTTCAAGCGGCGTTAGACGAAGTTTTTTCTTTGTATAATAATATAATAATATGTAATATAAACGTTTGCTATATTTTTCCCAAATTATTCGAATTCATTATTAACAACGGCCATTAAAACGTGTCATGTCGAATCAGTTTTTATTTATTTATTTATTTATTTATTTATTACAGTCCAACTACACAATAAAATTCAGCATTACATGACTAAAATCGGTCTTAAATTTAATTAACGTGAAAGATTAGAATATAACATTGGGAATAGTAAAAAAAACCAATAGCAAAATCTAAGAAAATAAATAAATATCACATTGTTAACAGAGTTATCATTTTGTAATAGAATAATTCTCTGTGTTAATTACATGGGAGTGAAAATGTGTAAGATGTAATTGAGGAAATAATAAATTATGCGAAATAAACAGGAGTGTCTACTGTGTCTAATAGTATGAACATTAACTTTGAAGTTTATGATACTTAACACTCTGTGTGCCATTGTCGCATGTATATATATATATATATGGGTTTTCTAAAAGCCTATTTCCATTATCGTTGACAAATATAATATTCGTTTTTATTTTTAAAATTTGAAAAAGTACTATTCAAAAAAGTGCATTGATAGCAAAAGATTATAAATGCAAATACAAATTCAAAGACGTTCCGATCAAAAGAACTGGATGATTATCAAATAAGTGAATTAAATTTTCTCTGTTGTAAGAAGAAGGTACCTAAACAAAATGTCTTTTTTTTTTATTAATATTTATTATCGTGCAACGTAAAATTTATTGACAAAACGTTATAAAATATTTATACCCTTAAAATTGGCAGTATTAATAATACTGCGAGACTAGAATCGAAATTAATTCTAAATCTTAAATTCCGTTAATTCGTAACACATTTAGGAACCATTGCACGCTTAATTTTCTAAGTGTGCTATAACTTCAGAAACATTAGTCTAAAAAGAATTGTTTTTTTCCCCATCATTTCGTCATTAAATCAGTGAAACAAAAAAAATGCATTAAAAAAAATTAAAAATTAATGTGACTCTCAAAGGGTTAAACACTTTCACGGAATTCGAAACAAAAAAAAAAATTTCATCCCCCACTGAAACCCATATTAAACTAGTCGTATATGAACTGTACAGATATGACGTGTTGACAAAATGTACGAGAAAACCCCCCTAGTAAACTTAATATGGGGTAGTAAACTACGGGGTGACATTCTACGATTTATGCGCCCTTGATGATGGGGGTACGTACAATAAAAAAAGAAGTGAGTAAAATCTACTTTAAAATCATGACACATAGTGCAATAGTTTGAGATGACATTTTTCGTGTAATATAAGAAAATATATAAAATGCACTTGCTCCGCGATATTTTAATATATTTATTTTTTGTATGTAAAAACTTCTGTAAAAAAAAAAAATAATAATAATAATAATAAATGATAACGTTTTTATATAGTTGCGATTAAGAGCTGTGGAAAAGAGGTGACGATAACAACAATATTGGCGCGTAGCGAATAAAACGGTATAGACAATAATATTATAATGTGTAACAAAATGTATTAAATTTGATTTGAAAAGAAATATTTGTTTAAAGTATTCTGAACGCATAGGTTATTTTATCTACTTATATTATTGTATCGACAACTGTCGATTATTTTCGCGAATAATGAAATTGACATAGACACATTGTTCCGACCTTATTTCGCTTCTATAGCTTAAGAATATTGAAAAGTCATATCGATCAATTATAGTTACTGTAAAAAACGAGTTATACCATTTTCACGTTTTCGTTTTTTGAATATTTTATGTCTCGAAAAGTAAGTTTTTAGTCGAATTTCGCCGAGAGCAAGGGAGATTATAAATTTACGTTGTTACACTTTTTCTTTTATTATTATTCTCACACGACGATTTATTAACGCTACAAAATTCTGTACATACTTACTTTACTTGAATTCCAACTCGTTAATACGAAACGTTTCGTGATGCTAATTTCAAAACTTGGAGTGCTAAGCACACTCAAACTACTCCCGATTCGAACCTACATTTATGTGAGTGAAATTATATTAAATTATATTAAACCTTGATATCAAGAATTGAAAATTTTTTTGTATAAAAACTAACAAAAAACAAGAAATTTCCAAATACTTACTGTACTTAACTCTAAATTGATCAAATGTTTTTGAAATATTTATAAAGTATTTTCATGACTATTTTTAGTATTTAGTTAGTTTCATAAGTTTAACTGCATTATTCTTTATGTTATGTTAAAAAACAATATTCAATTTTATAAAAATTCCAGTAATAACATATTCTGCTATTTTTTGTCAATTTTTCGACAGATTTTCCTCGTTTTTGAAAAAATTAATGAGAAATTTGGAAAATTACCTCTTAAAAGTGCCATCTGTTTATGATTTTAGGTGTATAGATTTACTAATTGTAACTTTTGGACAAATATTTCTGTACGGAAAAGTGTTTCTAGGAAGAGAAAAAAAGAAAATAAAAAAAAATAATAAACATCATTATAAAATCATAAGCTTCCTTTCGCTCCGCTCAGGATCTAAAAGTCCATTTAATTACAGATTACAAGTCATTTAAAACTTAATAAGAATTTTTATCATAAATTAATGTCTTATTTTCAAATTTAATACGACACTTGTACTATTTGCATTATTGTTTTTTGCCTACAATCATATGAAATATTAATTTATAATGTATTTGATGATTAAAGTAAAATAATATTAAACGTAATTTGCGATTACAATTACAAATTACAACATCAAATTGTAATTAATTACTTCATATACATTACAATTGCAATCCAATTAGGTGATTGAATTTATTTAATCCAATTACTGTCCAACTCTGTAGAACATATTATATGTCTGAGTGGAGCGAAGACACTAGTGGTTTTACAATAGAGTAAATTATTATTATTTTTTTTTTTTCAGTGAACAACTCAAAGTCTAGAAATTGGCTCTATGCAAAAATCATAATGAGAGATGAAAAAACAAGGGAAAATTACCTAAAATTATAAATATTAGCTATAACTTGATTTTAGGACATATCTGACAATTTTAACGTCGTATTTGGTTGTCTTTGGTTATATTTGAGCAATTTATTAAAACATATGATTTTTGATAAGATCATACACACATTATGAACAAAGTATGAAAAAAAGTGGGACATCCTCACTCGCTCCTCGAGTGGAGCTTTACAAGCTTGTACAAGAAAATTTTACTTAAAATGACAAAAAATCAAATTCTCGACCAAACCAGAATAAACGAGGTATTGTGAAACTTAATTTTTAATTACATCAGAGTAATTTATAATTATTATAACAAATTTCAAAGTGTGAAATAATTGCGATGAGAAATTTAAGTTTAACACAATGACGTTGCCGAATGTTATATATTTTATTTATAATAATGTCCTTGGGCGCAAACAAGTGTATTTAAACGTTATTTCGTTTAATTAAGAACGCAATCGATGTTTTTCTACCGTAGATGGCAAAGACGGTATTCAGGCACACACACACGCACCCGTTTATCGACTGTCGCAGGAAAATATCGTATTCAATCACGTACACGCGGTTTTGTCCTCGTCTCCAGGACACGCGAATTTCCTTCTCACACAACGCAAAAGAGAGCGAGTGAAAATAACGCCACTGTTGCGTATTCCAGTATACGCATTGGTACAGCGTTTCTCGAGTGGGTCTCGAGTCAATTTTTGAGGAGTCACTAGAAATTTGTTTAATTATATAAATTCACAAAAAATTACGTTTTCAACCAAACTTCACGGTAAAAATGATGGAGTGGCACATTTACATACATTTGCAAAAATTGTATTCATTATATGTACCAATTATTTGATAAATTAATAAAGTACTTATTAATTTAATTTTGAAAAACTTTTTTATTCTAAAAATGTAAAACCACGGGGGTAGGCGATAGGTTTTTGAAGAAAACTTTTGGGTTTTGGTCCTAAAAACATTGAGAACCATTGCATTAGTGTGTGTGTGTGTGTGTGTGTGTTCGGCCGTATCTGTATCGGATTAGTCGTGTGCCGCTGACTCCTCGGCTGAGTTATTAACGCCGCTACAATTGTCGCGTTTGTGCGTGGGTGTGGGTGGGCTCAAGTGGTAATATTTCAGTTCAACTCGCCGGAAACGATGGGGGAAACCGCTTATGCGCGAACGACGGAAATATAAGACCGTTTTGCCGAAGTGACTGCCGCGGAATATCGGCGGCGGCGAGTGGGCGAAAAAATAAAACCCGATAAAACGACGAACAGATCTCGTCTCTCTTTTTTTTTTCTTTTTTTTTTTTTGTATATTTTTTTTGTACTTAACGTTAAAATGAAGAAAGTTTCCCTCTCTCGTGGTGGCACTGCAGTGAGAGTGGCAGGCGGCTGGCTATAGGTTTTCGTACACACCTCAATATAATAATATAGCAATAAACGATGTGAATTTGCTGGAAAGTGCATTTTTTTGAGATTACAATATAACGTAGATAGATTGATATTGAAAATCGCGATATTAAAAATACAGACGTATCCCACACCGCTTGGGCGTTCTCCGCTCCTCGAGAGTGCGGGATACTTTTGATGGGTGTATTGAATTTTTAAGAAAAACGTTAAACATTTTAACAAATAACCTCCCTGGTTGTCAACTACAATATCATTAAATCATTAAATAATAAAATCAAGGAGTATATAAGTTACAATGCGAATGCAAAAAACTTTATATTGGAAAAACAGGTAGAAATTTTCAAAATAGATTCAAAAAATACTTAAAGAAGAACACTTTGAAGAAAACTCCAAATCAGTTCTTGTAAAACATTTATTAGAAATCGGACATCATATATAAAAACATAGATGATGATTTAAAAATAATTTGTACACAAATTAATAAATATTTAAATTTTGTTTTAGAAAGTTACCATATTCACAATAAAATAAAAAAGTAAAGAAATATAACCCGTTAGAAAAAAACTTGAGAAATATTTTGGTAAAAAAAAATTTCTAACGGATTAAGAAAAAAATTCTTTTTTTTATGAGGCTTTACTGAAAAAAAAAATCATTATTTTACTTAAAAATCACTAGTTTAATGTTAATTTTAATTAAAAAAAAATATATATCACTTAAGATTTTAAATATTTTTCCAGTACCGTTAGTGTAATACTCATGAGTAGACGATATTGAAGCACAAATAAAAATTTTAAATAAAGCAACAATGCTATTTAAATCTTTGATCAAAACTTTATAAGAAAAACTCGAATAACTTGATACAAAAAAAAAAAAAAAAAAATTATATTACATATGACAAAAAAAGTAAATTTAGTGGGCGTATTCAATTTTAAAGGAACAATAAATAATTTTTCTTCGATAAAACAATTCAATATAACACATATAAATTAAGAAATAATTAATAAATAAGTACATATTATGTACATTTGTATAGTGTGTATAATATTGTAAGGTTCTATAATTTATTAATATTATTTTTATTTTATATATATAATATATAGATCTTAATATTCCACCTAACACTCTAACGAATTTTTTTTTTTTAAGTGCGTAAATAGATGTAAAGATTCCGTGTAAGAGCTGTTAACAAAACTTGTGAAATTTAGAATTATCCAACCATTTTATGGGGAAATAATTTAATCGTATGCTCAAACGCCGTTGGAAGGTTTCCTCTTCAGAAGGAGAAAATAAAAATAGTTCCGATACGTCTAGTGACTACGTATGTATATTGCGTATACGATTCGAAATGTGAATTCTACAAAAGCACTCCTTGTGAGACAGGATTTACTGTAATATAAATCTCACGAAAATGTATACACGCACACATGTATATTGTATGATAGAAGTCTTCGAGTGTTCTTCCTTAAGCAAAACAGTCGATTATGTTGCCTCGAAAGATCCGAGTGAGGGTAAACGTAAGGATCACAAGGAAATGTCCTTCGTCCGACCCTGTTGTGTCAAATTAAAATACGTGGGAACTACCAATCGTTTGTGGAAATTTTCAAAGGGCGATATTTTAGGGGATTGATTGTCTGTCACTTAATTCGTTTAGTTGAAAATCTAAATAATGTATTATTTGATTGCGATATAAAAACATTTCAAATACTAAATGTACAAACATACTCGAATACACTTAGAATAACAAAATAGGAAAGTTCATCGATTTTAGATTTTTAAAAAGTCTAAGAGAGGTGTAGAAACTAAGCCCTTGAAACTTCCTCGCTCTATTTTCGACTACGCCTCGAACGAATTTAATATAATATAATATATCTAATTATAAAACAACAGCATTTCGAGGTGTATATACAAAAACGTATTCTATATAATATTGTATTGCCTGCGTATATATTTTTCGGTTTAATTAAAAAACATTTCAGTCGACATTATTTCTTTTTTTTTCCTCCCGTTTTTTTTTTTTTTTTTTTACAATTTAATTAGTTATTAAACGAAACGCGTGGAAACTAAAATGACTCGTAATAATTTTCATCAACGCGCGCTCCGCCGCCGCCGCACCAAAACACGGTTCATTATAAATTCTGTAATTTTTATGGCGTACAAATAAAACGTTAACTTCGAAGCGTGTTTTTAATTATTGTTTACTCGTTTCTCTCCACGCGCGTTTATATTAATATATATTGTACCAAATGTAGCGCCACGCCGCCGCCACTAACGGCAGTAATGGGTCCGAAACGACTCGTGTTCTTTTAAGAACGAACTTACAGCAGCTGCAGTTAATAATAATGTTGTACCTCAGTTTGTTTTTCCGCTAACCCGTACGGCTGCGGCGGCCTACTACATATTATTATTATTACGTTATAATCGTTATTTACTTATCGTTATAATATCATATTCTTATTATTCCGCCAACCGAAATCTCTCTGATGCTGCGCGCGCCAGGAATTAATTTTAATCTCTCTGATAATACAAAGATAAAAGATACGTACACTAAGATAATGAGGACTGGCATCATCCACACCGGGGGGGAGGGGAGTACAGAAGCGGTTGTCAAATGTTTCGGATTCACTGGTACAAGTAGGGGTAAAAGCGCACCTAGACGCAGTGCCGGATCTAGGGGAGGGTATCATTGCCTCGAACGCAGTCGTCGGTACGAATTATGAAAAATCAAAAAAGCTTAGTTTGCGTATATTAAAAATGTACAAATGTTTCAATTTTTTTTCATTTAAAATGTTTAAATTTGAAAATTTATATAATATTATATATTATTTAGGAATTTATATTTACCTATTTTTGTCTTATGTATATAATATCTTAAAGTTCATAAAAAATATTAATATTAAAGAAAAAAAAATTATGTTAAAACACCCCCTCTTCTCTCCAAGGATGGGCCCTCCAGCCCACATATGGAGTGCACAGTTAAGGGCGCTGCATTTTTACTTGCCCTGGGCGTCAAATGTCCTAGATCTGGCACTGAGCCTAGTAACAAATAACGTAATAATTCATTTGTAATGGATATCAGACTATTTTATATATTATTTTGAATATTGTGCGCCAAAAGAGACAAATATTGCTAATGATTTTTACCTGAATTATATTATTATTTATTAAGCTATTATATTATATCATAGTAAACTTTGTGTTATTTATAATATGTTATAAACTTAAGATTGTAATACAACAAAATAATATTATTCTATGGTGGTAATATTGTGAGAAGCTGGTATTCTTTTGATAGACTAACATAGATTAATTAATATGCTTCGTCGTTGTTTTGTAGTTGTTAAGTGTTGTAGTTTTAATAAAAAAAACCTAATGTTTCGTCGTTGTTTAAAGTATGTGGTTCCGACTTTGATTCTTGGAATGAAATTATTTCAAAAGTAAATGGAAATTATAAGCGTAACATTACTTATGTACTTTATTTTTTACATAATTTTAATGAAAAATTGTTAATATATCTCTAAATATATTATTTTTCTACTATATTATTACAGCCAGAAATACCCAAGTTAAAATGTATACATACATTTTTGGTTTTCTAAATCATTTATAATTTACCGAAAAATGAAAATAAAATTTTAGATTCTGGGTGGAGTGAAAAATCCAGTATTTTTAAACTGATATTTATTTGTTTTTCTGTGTACATTTTTTTAATAATTGCTCAAAAGTTGACAAAATTTGGCTCTAGATGGGACTTTAAAGAGAGGTAATTTTTCGTATTTCTCAATTCCAAATTTCCAAATTTTGGGAAAGTAATGTAGGAATATTGAATAATGAACTTGATAAAAATGAAATGTGATGAAACAAAAAATAACAAACAAATTATTATAATATCAGTAATTCTAAAAATTATTTATAAATATTAGTTGATAATTTTGGTATTGATGTGAAATCATCACACTTATGTGAAATATTTCAAATTGACAAGCCTAGTTATTAAACAGTGGTTATTTTTCGCGTGTTTCAGTTGGTGGTCGAAATCAATAGCCAAGTGGCTCAGTTTCGGGAACTACTGGTGCACATCGGCACGGCCAGAGATTCACCGGAAACGAGAGAGAAGATCCGGAAGTTAAGAAGAGGATGCGTGGATACGTGCAAACACACGAGTCAATTACTTATACCACAGATGAGAGGGTAAGTGCAGATGAATTAAAATAAAAATAAAACAGGAATTTAATCCGTTGACTATTTATAAATGTGAGAGAAAAAAATAAATAAAAATATTATTTCTTATATTCATTTAAAATACTCAAAAAAGAAAAATTTAGAATTCAAAATTGTATCCAACCACTTGTAATACACGAACACTACAAATATACTGTATACTGAGTGATATTTGTTTTTAAACACATATTTTCAAATGGTTAAAACGTGATTAAAATAGATGAAAATTTCTAAAACAAGACGCGCTAGTGTGTGTATGAGCTTACGCGAAAATAAAATGCGGGGTTTAAATTTTGAAAATATTGTGTTATATAAGAATTTTCAAAAAAATAAACAAAATTTAGAATTATTACAAATTAAGAAAAATATTCTTATATTTTCACACATTAACAATGAGATGAATAATGTAATGAACACGGATTGTTCTGTTATTATTACCCATTTCATAAGTAATATTTCTTATACTATGAAAATGTCGACAATATCTTTTCATAGATGAACTTCGGATTAAATGTGAATATTTTACAACAATTTTATTATTATTAATAATCTTACCTAATCAATATAAAATTGACAATTATTTTTTTTTGTTCAGAATCGTATAATTGAAGAAATAATTTATAGTTTTTTTTTTTTTTTTCAAATTCAACACAACCACAAAGAGTATCCCATCTGAATAGCGACTAAGAATATCTATGGTGCGAAGCATGTCCAGCTTTTTTACATACATGTTATTGTATTTAAAACTATTTCGTTATCTCCCCCCTACCCTCAAGAGGATTTTTATAGACGGACGCTCTTGGCTGTGCTGAATACATAATTATTATAATAACATGCGAACGGAATATATTATTTTAGTAATAATAATATACGGTAAGACTCGCGCACGCGTAATGTGACACGCAAAATTATATAAAGCTGGGACCGGTGGCTATTATCTTCCGGGGGAATAATAAATTCGAACCCGTCGAGTCTAATGAAGGTACAGACAACAGTATATACTTTTAAACGGGTTAATATTCATATTACCATTGTGGCAACCGAGCGCTAAATTTGGGAACGTGAAATATACGTGTGTGTGTGTGTGTGTGTGTGTGTGCGGTGGCGTACTCAGAATTTCGTGCAAATACGTGGGCTGATGGTGAATAAATTATTTCCAATGACGCTAGATAAAATTTGTGTTTAAAAAAACAGTTTAAATATTCAGAATTCGTTTGAATCCGATTTTAGATTCTGAGTGGAGCAAAGAACTAAGAAGTTAGCATTTTCACAATTTATGAATTTATAAAAATAGACTTTATTTTTTATAAAGACATTTACTATCTAACACACACAAATACATAATTATCAAGTACTAAACATAATTAAATAACATTTGTAAAATAAAACTTAATCGACAATTTTATTATTAAGCTCCATTCGGAATCGTTTTACTCAAGAAATAATCCATCGTTTCTTTAACATTCAACACACCCGCCTAGAATATCCTCTACCCAAGGAAAGAACAATACCCTTGGTGCGAATTATGTCTGGCCTTATTCGCATAAAAACGATTTTACCTCGTTTACATTTTGTTCTCTCATTCTGTAGAAAATTATATTTATTTATTACCAACATATTCCTCGAATGTTTTTTCCCACCCCAATGATGGCGAGAATCTATACGGTTGCACTTTGATTGGACAAATATCTATTAATAATTAATTTTTAATATAAATTACCTTCAAAAGAGTTCTGTTTCATTGAAATTAATTTTCATTATATCACGTTCAGTCAGTACGATATTAATATTTCATCATGAAATATAATCAAAAATTGGTTATAATAATAATTTGACGTTATGAAAATATCACTTGTTAATAAAATACGCCATAAACAATATAGAAAACATAAATATATCAAAGAATAAAAACTGAACACAGTCGTTTTTATTTGTATGAACCTATATTCAAAAATTTGCAGATTTTTTCTTATTATTATTTTTTGTATTTTGTTTGACTTCGTGTTTTTTTTAGAAGTGGAAAATTATAAATAAAGCTTACTCGTATATAATAGATAAAACTTCTTATATATTTTTTTATTCCAGTCAATTATTAGTCAATTCACGTGTCCAATCTATATAAATAATCGATTAAATTACTCTGTTATTAAATATTGTGAAACGTACTGTGGACATCAGCTGTCTCAGCGGCAACTTTTGTTCCGCACTATAATCTTTGCACTCCGAATGTGTGTACATTTATTTATTAATAGGACTAGGGAATTTGTTGAAAAAAACGGGGTTTTTTTTTTGCTCCTTTCAAAACGAAACGAAAAATTCATGTCGTGTAACAAAAAAATTCAATTTTGAAAATTTTATTTTACATTATATGCTTTTTTTTTTTTTTTGATAATTTTTTCAAATTTTTAGTTCATTTAACGGTAGTCTGTGTGTAATATTTTTACAAAAATATTTTTTTCATCATACACAACCTGTACATATGTTACATTTATATTTCATTAATGATTTCCTGGTTTTCAAAAATATTTTTCACTAACTGCAATCACTCAAATGATTTTTATCGATGACTAACGTAATACGAATTTTTCTCGTTCATAGGTCAACGCATTTTTTCAAATTTTCAAAAAAAATCCGTTTTCAACGGGTTTTTGGACAATTTTGAGCACATTTTTTATGACTCAAAGTGAATTTCTTCGAGTTTTTACTGCATTTAATTCACAGAGCCCTGTTATCGATAAATAAGATCTGTTAAAAAAATATTTACTCACACGTCCATCTCGCGAACGCAACGAAAAGTTATTCGATTAAATCGCACATATTTTGCAGTCGTCAAACTGCGATTTTCCTAGAAATTCATTTTGCAAAAAATAAAAAAAAAACGATTGTTCGAAAACGTGACATTTCCGTCGACTCGGCGTACCCCGAAGAAACTTGGCCTACATTCGTCGACGACTAAAACAGGATTCCCGGAAATCGCGTGTACACAGCCCGCGGGGAATAGGCCGGAGATGGAAATTCGCAGTATACTCTCGGAGGAGACGGGCGTTTGCACAGATCGATATCTGATGAAATCGATATTTTAACGACTCGACAAATAAAAATTAAAAACCGCATTGAGTGCAGTTGCGTCTACGATTAGTCAGTAGTCCGTCGTCGTACCCATCGGGAAAGACGATTCGTATATATTTAAGTATTTATACATTTTTTTGAGATATAAATTTAAAAAGCCGGACATACTTCGCACGATGGTTGTACTTCGCACGACGGGTGGTATTCTCTTGACGGGCGTATTAAATTTTAAAGAAGCGATAAATCATTTCTTCAGTAAAACGATTCTGAACGAAGGAAGTTAATAATATAAAAAATAAATTAGAAAAAAAAATGTTAGAAAAATGTCCAAAATTTACATTTTCAAAATTTTCTTGCGCCAAAATCTTTCTCGTATTATTTTCTATCTATGTTTAAATTTTCATATAGTTCGGTTCAAAAAATGATGGTTTCCGAGTCGTTTTTGTCAAATTTTGGGTAGTTTTTTCCAAAAAAAAAAAAAAACTTGAAGAATTGAGAACTTCATAAAATTACCTCTAGAAGAATTACCGTCTAGAAGCAAATCCGGTTTCAAAAAGTTGCTGATCGAAACTTTTGGACAAGTAAGAGTTGTACACAGAAAAAATAATAAACATCATTGTAAAAACACTAGCTTCTTCACTTCGTTCAGAATCTAAAATTCGTAGGCCGTGTTTGAAAAGAACGCATAGAATTTCGCATCGAATTCGAAGAATGCGATTTAAGAAAAGATGTCTCATAGTTATGGATTAAAAATTACATTTAAATAATATTTTTTTATTCTTAAAAGAATGATGTACTCTCTAAACCTCAAAGTCCTTCATCCCAAAACACAAGGTAATTTCAAAATTCTATATGTATCGCAAAAGAAATTTTATCGAAAATTTATCACCGTCTGTATTTCACCACTTTTTAAAGTTTCTAGTCTAATGATTTTTGAAATTAAAACAAAATAAATAATTTTATTTTCAATGTTTTTACTCGAAAATTATAAATGTTATTAATATTACAAAACAAAATTATGATGAAAAAAATGTCCAAACATTTTTATCAACGTTTTCTTGCACCAAAACATTTCTCATACTATTTAAATTTTCATTAAATTTGGATTCAGTTAAAGATAGTTTTTAAGGCGTTTTTATCAAATTTCGTGTAGTTTTTCCCAAATATTGCGAAAATTATTGAGAATTTCGAAAAATGATCTGTTAAATAACCGTCTGAAAATTGTGATTCAAAAAGTTGCTGGTCGAAAATGTTGAACAAGTATTTTTCATAAGACGAAAAAAAATATTTGCTGAAAAAATAAAAAAAATTAACATCATTGTAAAAACACTAGCTTCTTCGTTTCGCTCAGAATCTAAAATTATCTTGTTTATTGTAAAATTAATATTATCATAGTGTTTAAACCCGATTTCTTTTTTCGCTTGTTACACGATATGAAGGTGGAGAGGGTTGACCCGGACCCCTCTACCGTCTCTCCCGCGTGTACGCCCCTAACGTATAATGGCGGAATAATAATATTATAAGCCGCAAAAGCGACGATGGTAGTCACGGAACAGGTTTTCATTTAAAAATGGCATTGGCCCAAAAAGCTCACACGATCGTGTTAGCCAAGTTTACCGATATCGTATGAGAATGGACGCGTAAATCGAGTATATCATTATTATTAAAAAAAAAAAAAAAAGAAAAAAGAAAGAAAGAAAGAAAAAAGAAAAACGGAGCACAGAAAGTGCGGCCAACAACGTTTTCGTTTTGATTAAAAGTTAAAATTAGAATATTTATAAAGGCGAAACAATATATTGTAATATGCAAAATAAAACGATATTTTAAATGAATTCAAACCGTCAACGGGGAATAATATCGATTACAGCTGATAGCTACGCTTCGTCGCCAATCTCGGTGCGACTACGATAACGATTTTATTTGTTTAAATTAAAATATTTTTTTAATAGATAATAATAATTTTATACTTTTACAATAATATTGGATATAATATATATATGTATTTTGTATAAAGTATTTGTAGTAATGTAATATGCATTACACACGAAAAATGATGCTCTCTACAAATTAAAGCTTCAGTTTTTTTACGAATCTTAACGAATTCAAAAATTTTTGACACTACAATTTTTCTTCTCTGCCAAATTGCATAATTGTTCGAAAATAAGACAAATAATTGTGTTTTAATCGTTTATGTACTGAATGTTTAAAAAAAAGATATCATGTTTAAAACAAATATAAAATATAAATGACACCAATAACAGTGTTAATCCAAACAATTGCAGATTTCTCTTCCCTAATTGTTACGTAACATATTCATTCATTGTTTTTTGGACGGAAAATTGAATACCTGTTTAGTCATAATATACAAGTCAATTTATATTTACGTTTTTGTTAAAATCAGCAGTGCCAAATTTTAATCATAAGAGTCTCAAACTTCTCAAAACACGACAAAATCAATAATTTTCACGAACAATGAAATGAACACAAATTATTATTCTGTTGTTGTTCATTCCAAAATGAATATATCACCCTAATCAAAAAAAAAAAAATGTCGAAAATATCTTATTTACAGACGAATTTCTAATAGAAAATAAAAATGTCAACAATTTTGTGAAACATACCTATTACCTACTCAATATAAAACTGACAATTTTCGTTGTCTTTAATTAACTAAAACTCCGCTCGGAACCGTTTTTGTGAAGAAATATAATATTTATCGTTTCTTTAAAATTCAACACACACACACACGCACACACCAAAAGTATCACAGAAACTATTTTCTGCAATAATCAATTCGGTAAGTAAAATATTTCACGGGCCGTTTCTACTCCATTTATTTTCACTCGCGCTTAAGATTTCATAATATTGGTACCCAGTTAATTATTATTATTATGTTATATATTCAATAAAAACGCGCGTTCAAGATAAATACACCTTAGTGCTTTTTACGGGGGGGGGGGAGAATTAAAAGTTTCACGTGTCCCCTTTTGTGCGCTTGGCACGAACAACGTTCTGACTCTGCTCTGAAAGTTTATTAGTTTCCACGGGACACTCCGTGAATTTTGTGTATAAACAACAAATGCTCGTATTATACACACACGTCTAAGCCGCGGCTTCGGGTCCGCCGTAATCTTCAGACCGTGTAATTATCCACGGTAAACCATTGTAATCGACTTTCCACCGGGTGCCGTATGATGATGTATGTATACGCGACGGAATAAAAGTTTAGATTGGTGCCGAAAGTTCTGAACTCGCCGCCGCCACCGCCGCTGCTTGGCGTGATCAAAATAATTAAACAAACCAATTAAAACACGACCCGTGGCTTGACGTAATACTACTATATAATATGCGCTTATATTAAATGAGTATGGTATATAAATGAAAAAAAAAAAAAAAAAATGAACAAAATGGTAATTTTTGATATTATTTCATAGACTGTGATCGACGTGTAACAAAGCCCTACAAGCTTTGCACTACGGGGAATTCTTAGCTCCTCAGGTGTGATTCGATGGGTGTATTACATTTTTAAAAAAACAATAGATTATTTTTCAACTAAACGATTTTGAGTGGAGCTTCGATTTATATAACACAACTCTGCTTAAAAATTATAAAGTTTATTTTAGAGTAAAAAAGTGTGTATTTCGCACGTCGAGTGCGATACTATTGACGGGTGTGTTGAGTTTTAAAGAAACGTCAATTATAATATAATCGAGCTAACCTAACCCGAGTTCTAAATAATAACGATTAAAATATTTAGAACATCGAACGAATTTAGTACAATATGAAAGTAGTAACTAATAACTATAGTAAGTAAGTAGACTTATTAGTGTAGAGAAGTTTTTAATATTCAATTGTTCAATCAACAAATAATTTTGACAAATCGAATATATTTGTAATTCTATCATAAAACAGTGACATAAAAAAGAGTCAAGGGAAAGCCACATTTCTCATCTCCCGTAAATACGTCATTGGGTTAACCCAAAATAAATGGGGTCGGCTTGAAATAAAGTCACTTGGATAAAGCGAAATCGGTCAGAACAAAAAAAAATTTTGTACAGGTCTATGTTAAAGAAAACAAATATCGCTGAAAAACCACTGGCTCGTGCGCTCCGTTTGGAATTTAAAATAATAATAATAATAAATAAATATGTACATGACCGGAAAATGCATGAGCTACTCGCTGCAACAGGCCGAGAAATTAAAACTAAAACCGAACTTCGTGACTTCGATGGTAATCCCGCACGTGTTTACGTCGCACTCCTACGTAAATAGTAAAACCGGACAGAGATTAAAATCTTAGCCAAAAACAAAATACATCCGTTTGAACGTTTGTAAAATTTTAATTTCTAATTAATCGATATCGTATCATTTCGAGAGAGAACATCACATCCACACTATCGTGGTCTCTGAATTTACATATAAATGTATAAATTTACACTTTATATTTCTTATAAAACATAATATCTGTAAAGAGGGAAACGAATTCGAATTTATGTTTATTTGCTTCCCACTTATTAGAGTTTATCAGTGGCATATCTGAAGGTTCATGAAGGTGGAGATAATTTTCCCCCCAAATACATTTATAGCTTAATAAATTTGAAACTTGTTAATACCTCAACCTGAAATAGTCTTTCATCAGTTTCGTACTACATCATATTTTTGTCTTTGTCCTCCAAACTTTTGACCAAAGTCACGCGCCTCTAATAACTTCCAATACTCAGTATCTCCTCAAACTTATTAATTATAATTAACCATATCATATTCATAAAACTGATATATTACTAGTTTCAATGAAATAATTCGTACTCATAACAAAAGTAAAATTATTTTTTCAGTAACAAAAGTTCCCGTAGCTGAAAAAATCATTGTTATCAATGATAAATTTAACTAATTTTAATAAGTTTTTCTTAATTTCACTCAAAATAAAATGTTTAATTAAATATTATAATATATTCATATTAGTTACAAATAACAAAGCATAAATAGTTACAGAAAATATGTTTTTTTCTTCCCTTTTGAGAAATGGTCTATGATCAGTGCTTATTTCTGACCTTATGCTCCGGGGAGTTAACAAACAATTTTTGGGGGTGGGTCCTGTATAGTGTATATGTATAGTTATTTCCCAAGGGTATACATTTTTCTCCAGAGGGAGACAGTCCCCTCTGTAAACACTGTCTGTGATAGATTGAACTTAATAATTACATCTCAGTGAAAAAAAGGTCTAAGATAGAGGGTATACCAAATAATTAATAACCATCGCTGCCTTCAAATACGTCACTAGAGTTGAAGCCCCTGAAAATTTAACGAAACTCAAGGAATCAATGTGTCCAATTCGATGAGGACATTATATTATAATATAGTGTGTGCTATTACTACAAATTGTCAAACCCACACCGCGTGATTCGTTCTGCGATTAATTTTGTTTTATTTTTCTTTGAGTCGTTTTACAGTCCAGGCTATCACACCTCAGAGAGAGTGTAGACGGGATAAATGTCGTTGGAAGAGACGGCGAGAAAGAGGTAGGGGGAAAGCAGACAGCTGCAGAGAGACTTCAGCGACGGGGTAGTTCGTGCGAAATATTACATAAAGCTAATGAACGCGATATTTCGGAAACTGGAAAGTCGTACGACGTGCGAAATACCGAAGGAAATGAAATTTATATAATATTACGGTTCATATAAGTGTATATTGTATTCCCTTTGTTGCCATAACAACAGGAGTGAAAATGTTGAATTCGTAAATAATGTAATAAAATTATTTACGAGACTGTTTCAATGTTATTATACTAGGCAGGCCGGTGTTCTACTAGGTAGCCGAGCAGCAACGGTAAAACTTTATATTATAAGTTTGTATAAATATTTTTTATCGTTTCCTTTTTCTTCTTTAACTTGCTCACACATACACGAATAACGCAGACTAGAGCGATCGAATTTCGTAAATAATTTTTACTTTAATGGCGAAAACCAATTCAGTCCAGTATTCTTTAGGGGGCGTGCTCTAGAGTGAGGAGGGTTAATCGGCATACTGGGAGAGGGACTTATTCCCTCTAAAATATTTTTG
>JAIPRM010001665.1:0-35957 GCA_025469315.1 Stegophylla sp. TES_Ste_2020
TTTTTTTCTATGTACAACTTTCGTATGGAAATACTTGTCCAAAAGTTTCGATCGATAACTTTTTGAAACTGGATTTTCCTTTAATTGGGGTACTTTTAGGAGGTTATTTTGAAATTTTTCGTTTTCTCAAACTACAATATTTGACAAAAACGACTCGGAAACCATCATTTTTTGATCCGAACTATATGAAAATTTAAACATAGATAGAAAATAATATAAGAAAGATTTTGGCGCAAGAAAATTTTGAAAATGTGAAAAAAAAAACATTTTAGACTTTTTTCTAGCATTTTTTTTTCTCATTCATTTTTTATATTATTAACTTCTTTCGTTCAGAGTCGTTTTATTGAAGAAACGATTTATCGTTTCTTTAAAATTCAATACACCCGTCAAGAGAATCCCACCCGACGAGTGAAGTACACCCATCGTGTAAGTATGTCCGGCTATTTTTCTTTTCAAAGATTATTTACCTCCGTCGCACGAACTACACTGACGTCGATCTTGTGGGCACGTCATTTTAGTTTCTTTGAAATTTGCGAAATATTTTTCTCGATTCGACGGACGAATCACGTTTGGGTTTCATCAAAAACGGACATTTTTTGTTGAATTTTTTTAAGAGGTCTACAATGATCCAAAGTTAAGTTACTCTCAGGAGGTATCTCACCCCCCACACCTGCTTTCCCACGTAAAACTATAACACATTGCTAACTTAAATAATTTGATAATAAATATATTATAATAAAAAAACACAAGATAACGTACGTTTCATAATACTTATTATTTTATTTTATTTTTTAATAACATATTTGATTCTAAACGAAGTAAAGAAGCTAGTGTTTTTACAATGATTTTTATTTTTTGTTTTCTGTATACACTTTTTCTTATAGAAATACTTGTCCAAAAGTCTCGATCAGCAACTTTTTGAAACCGGACTTGCTTCTAGTTGGTACTTTAAATAGGCCATTTTTTAAATTTATCAATTCATCATTTTTTTTTTTTTTTTAGGAGGAAGAGAGAATACCAAACATTTTTCAAAAAAGACTCTGAAACCATCACTTTTTGATCAAAACTTTATGAAAATTTAAACATAAATATTTACCAAATTATTAAAAAAAAAGAAATCACATAAAATTAATAATATATTAAATTTATTAAAATTGACACTAAATACCAATATTGAATTATTATTATAACATTTTTGGAAATCATTTAAGGCTTCTCTTTTCATTATGATTTGTTATATTTTCTGAATAATTTGAAATAGCAAAATAACTCTCATTGAAAAAAAAATTAAGAAAGTGCAAAGTATATGAAACACCTTAATTTCGTCTCATGAAAAAGGTATACATGAACAACAATAATTTCTTACTTCTCAGAGGTTCGCCGTAATATATTTTAAAGGGGGATTTGGGGATCTGATATTATGTTTCAAGATATATTGCGTAACATTTTAAATTGTGATGAATATAGCTAGATTTTGTACCCAATTCTTGATTGATAAGTGACAATATGCAAGCTGTCACTTCTCATCATTACGATCAATAAAAACTCAATCTCTCGAAAAAGTGTAAATTTAATTTTTGATTGATATATGATTAGGTTTATTATTATTTATGTATTCTATTATTGATTATTATGCGGTCACGATATAGATTTTTCATTAGATTCAATTGATTTTTTGTTATACCCGACAAATTAATTTTTTAATGACTTCTTATTTTATGCGTTTATTACCTTTATTATATTGTTATTGTCCACGTTACCTCTTGTTTAGATTTATTGTATATTTGCTTTTTACCTATTATTTATCAAACACTGTATGACAAACCGTTACTTATTATTATTATTATTATTATTATTTAATTCAAAGGCGTTTAAGAACCTTTAACAAAAAAAAAAAAAAAAACTCGTGAATAACATCTCGGGTACCTAGTCAGGGACGCTATTCTTGTATACCTTTTCACCACGGGACGTAATTCATTTGCTCCCGTAATACTATGTGTTCAGTTTTTGTCGAAACAAAAATCGAACCTTTTATAGTTTTTTGTCGGTAATGGATAGGGCCCATAATACCGGCAACGTTGCACTCCATTTTCTTTTCGAGTAAGTATATTTTTACTTAAAAATGAAATATTTTCTGACCCCGTCGATAAAACCACCGCGCGATCGTATTATTAAATAAGGTAAATGCATACACACACATAAAAATATACGTGCACGAGTAAATATATTTCGGGTCTTTTTTACGCAGCCGTTGAATAGTTTTTACGGACTGGTGGGAGGGGTGGGGGGGGTCGGCATTCGATTGGAATTGTTTTTCGACCAAATGCGAAGGCGTCTGCAATGGTCGGTCAGAAAGTTTTCGCACTACTTGTGTATTTCTGCACATACATGTATTGTAAATAGTATAGACGAAAAAAAAAAAAAAACACGGTTAAAAAACGAATTTCTGCAGAAACGAGACAAACACGCACACAGACACACCGCCTGTGGCTGTCACGCTGCTGCCTACATTGTATGTACAATAATTGGTACTACCGACTTTGCGGTTTGCGGTGTGCTTGGCAGAGATAAAGGTTTGATCGTGTGAGATATCCCTTTAAACCCATTCGAAACGAGACGTTATTTTATTTTATTTTTTTTTTTTTGTTTATTCGACGCCATTATACTATCGAGTCGACGCATTATCCACATTTATTATTATAACGCCATATTTTCTACTCGTAAGGTTACACAAATTTTTAACGTCCAAACAGGGGATTTTATTCATCGATTACGTTCTGCACACTATTAAAACACAAAATCGCGTTAACATATATTTAAACGTACCAACATTTCGTAGTAGATTTACAATGATTACGTTTTCCGTTTTCTATATCAATCTTTTTTTGACAATCATTCTAGTCATAATTTTATAAAACTTATAACTTATGGTAATTTATAATAAAAGTAAAGCAAATTAAAGTAAGGTAAAGTATTGACAAGAAAACTAGACATATTTCGCACCACGAGTATTCTTCGCTCTTCGGGTGTATCAGATACTTTTGATGGGTGTGTTGAAAATGACGACTTTAATAGTTCTATATTATATTATTAACTTTCTTCGTTCAGAATAGTGTTATTGAAGAATTCATTTCTTTAAAATTCTACACACCCACCATCTAACCCGAGGAACGAAGAATATCCATAGAGCGAAGTATGTCCGGCTATCTTGTTTATACTTTATTTTACTTTTTTTAAATATATTATGTTTAGAGTACATAATTGCTATATTTATATTAAATAAAAATTTGTTTTAATAATATATATATATAAAAAAAAAAACGAAGTAATATTATTACAACTAGGGTTCAGATTTGAAGGCAAATATCTCTTTTTTATGGATAATCGTACAAAAATAATTCTTATATAAAAATGTGTTTCATTAAATTCTTAAATAATAAGCCAACATTTTTTTTTCCTTTTTTACCTATAAATGTTTTTTTTGGCTTTTTTTAAATTTTTTCATGTTTAATTATGATTTTTTATGATACTTTTAAATACTTATTGACAGAGCAAATAAATAAGAATTGGTGGAGAAGATAATGCATTGTCGATGTTATGTTAAAAATTAGGGATTTATTATCCACGATATCGATAAATTATTTTTATGGCCTCTTAATTATTTAACGATTATGAATGTACCCATTATACCTATCTAATATCTAGAGATTTAAATGTGTTTAAAATACATAAATACAAGATTCTATTTTACATGAATATTAACAGAACAAATCGGTAGGACTTTGTTCAGGTGACGCATTGACGACGTTATATCGTTTGAATTTAGCATTAATGCACTTTAATTTTTAGTAAATTTTGAAAATGCTTTTTTTACATTTTAAGTGTTTTTTTTTATTATTGTTTATATCGCCTTAAAATCCTAACCCTAATTATAACTTATAACTTAATTTAATTCTAATCATCAAATTTAATGTTCTTTTAAATATAAAAATTGTTTCTATTCATTATTGACACATAACTAAAGAAAAATATCATTTTTTTTCAGTTTTATATTCAGCTTATCGACGGGTCATAGAAACACATTAAAAAAAATAATAAAATGTTTAACTTACAATTTAATGTATTTAGGTACGTCCCTATATCTGTACTTTATAAAACATTTTACAAAATATAAATATTTACAAAACTGCAAATATAATCTAAAAAAAAAAAAGCGTAAAAATGGTTTTTAATAATAACAGTACTAATTTAATGACATTTAAATTTTTTTTTTTTATGTGTTGATCTTATATAGTTATTAAAGTTTTATTAGAATATTAACAGAAACAAACTTTTGAGAAAACAAAACCTTTGGACATTTTTAATGTGGCTGCAGAATTACGTTCTTTGACCATTGTTCGATTATCCACTATCATTGAGGACGGTATCGCAATGGTTTCTTTTTTTTTTTTGATCATTTTTCATTTTCTTTCCCACGTATTAACATAGACAACTCGAACTCTATTTAAACATATATTTGTATAAAAAGACTATAAAATTTAAATTAAGCTCATTAACTCTGAATGTGCTCGCAGACAGTGGCATCCTTAGTGATCACTTTTCTCGCCCACTCCTAAGATTAGCCTGGATATTTATAATAGAGTGTAATTCAATACATTTTTTGTTTTCAGCCTCGTTTCTTTTGGTAGCACTCAGATAAAAAGGCCGTGTAATGAGCAACGTTCAAATATGAGGAAATAAAAATAATAATAAAAAATGTAAAAAAAGTTAAACGAAATTGTTATCCAAAGCGTAATTATATAATATTTTGACTCACTGGGAGTTTTGTGGTTTCAAATGGATGTTATCGCGCGGGAAAAAAGTCTTGTTTTGAGAATGCAGATTAAAAAGGGTAAAATTATGATAATTATAAAAAACAAAAAAAAAAAAAAAATGCGTTTACATGTCATGTGGGACTTTTTTTGCACGCGCGGAACAAGCCGTGGAACATTCATAAGTAAAAGTAAGTAAAACTCGATCACGTATTTTTTACGGTATTTTCAGCCGTTATCACAACACCACGGTGTGAAGTGCCATTGATCATTTAAGGCAGATGAAAACGATAATTTATATTTATTTTATATTTATGTTATCGTTTTCAAAGAACATACAAAGACTTCGGCCTACCATATGAGTAAATTTGGGATTCATTCCCGTGATTTTAATTACCTGAAGTTTACATAATTAACTCTTGTATTATATTATAATATTATAATGGTTTTATCTTTAAACCATTATAATATTATTTATTTAATTAATATTTATTCGATTAGTTAGAGAAGCTTCGAATAATTAATTCAAGTTACATATTTTATATTATATTTATCAGTTTATCTCTATCGTACATACATACCATTCGGCTCGCATTTTATTACATATTGTCTCATAACATAACCGTCCTATCTGCTCGGAAGGGGAATGGTTGGGGCAACAACTTCATTTTAAACTCTACATTTTACGACTTCAAAACCGTATATCAAACTTTATACGATGAAATAATGGTTCATTTAAACCATTATTATGTTTATAACGGCTTTCATGTGATATTTCTGCTTAAAAATTAATTGTTATACGAATAAATATTTGATAATACAGTGGTACATTTAACTAAGATCGAAAAATATTAAAATATAAAAACACATGTACTATGTTGAAAATGAAAATCCCTATTAACCACCAGAGGATACGGACACTGTATGCAAAATTAATTAATTAAAATAATTAACAATATTGCTTATAATATATTTAATTTTTTTAAGTAACTGGAATAATTGTATTTCTTACCATTTAAAGATCCGTAACCGAACCTCTTTATTTTAAACTAAACTGGTACCTTCAACCTTCTCCTATAAAATCATTAAAGCAAATATGAATTTAATATTTAATTAGAATAAAATTTTCAAAAAACGAGGTACTTATCAAGTTCTAGATTTATCTCATAAACAATCATTACTATTATATATTTTTTGAAAATTTCGATAAGATACGCATACCAAGAATTTTTTATATTGTTTTTTTTTTTTTAAATAAATACATTACATTTATTTAATATTTTAAAACTTGCAATGTATATTGAACACTATTTCATTAACTTAAGTTAAATATCCAAAATGTAATTTAACACACCGATTCATTAGGCTCAAGTTCTGATTTATATTATAGATGATAGATGCTTTTTAAAGTATTTAATAAAAATATGAAAATAACCACCCTTAACAAAAAAGGTAGTAACTGCATTTTTACAATTTTTCAGCAGAGCCAATTAAAGTTTCAAACATGAATTATTATTCTGTTTGTGATATAATTTGTAACGATTATTTTTTTTATATTTTTACTGTAAGTTTTGTATAAAAATTAATAATTCTTAATCAGTTATAAATACCTTAAAGTGTAATTACCACCTTTTCGTTGTGAGAGGGGTGGGGGGAAATTCACAAAAATCCTGACTCTAATTATTTTATTACGATTAATATATTATAAGTAAGTCGCAAATTAGTGCACACTGGGCACAATGCGTATTACACAATCGCACGTGTCCGGATTTACATAATAACGCCGAACGGGAGCGATGACGTAGGGCACTAGGGGCAGAGACGGATTTACACTATTTCCGCCCTTAGGCAACTGTTTTTTTAACGACCGAAAAACATTTTCTACCGTTCATGTGTAAGACGTGAATTTTTAAGTGATTTTTTTTTTTTTTTTTAAACTAAATAAATAATCAATTTTTAGGTTTAATAATCATTCTTTTTGTGAAAATAGGATACCAATACTAGTGTCGAAAACGAAAATTTATTATAAAATTGAACAAAAATATTATTAATGAATTTCATGTACTCTTAAAAATTAAAATTAAGTATTCAACAATCCTGCAGTGCTAAAATAATCGATATATTAGGTACTTCACAGTTATTTTTAGTATAAAATGGTGTAAATAGTCAAATATTTAATCTTAATAAACCGAATTTTCCTATTTAGTCACCCCTATATATTTCCCAGAGAAAAAATTTAAAAACTACAATTGTCATTTATATTGTTATATTATTATGTTGTAGGTATACCAAAATTACAGTAAAAATTAATAAAATAACCAACACTTGGGTAAACGTTTATAAAATAAAAAATATTTTTTGAATATAAAAATGTACGACTACAATATTATTACTTTGAAGTGGATTAAAATATAATTTTAACACGAAATTGCCGTTTCCGAAAATTTGCCGCCGCAATTGCCTACTTTGCCTGACGCTAAATATGCCACTGACTAGGGGACAGTGTAAACATTCTCCTCCCTCCCCTTAGTAACCACATTAAAATTGAATCGGATGTGTCAGCAGTACTTTGAGCGAAAGTTTCGACGAGTGCCACAGCGAGTCGATGGCTGTTGTAGTAGTGCGGGTTTGTTGTTTACGAAACTCGCGCGTACGTATAATAATAATAATAATAATAATAACGACGGCAATAATAAGATGTGCGAAATGTATTTTAAAGAAACTTCGACGCGGATTTTATCATTATTATTTCGCGTGAAAACTTTTCCGCTCGCCTTTAATTATTTCGCCACGCGGCTCGACGACGACGTGGCGACGACGACGACGACGACCCGAGGTACGCGTCAGCCGCCGACGGTAGTTTAAGAGGTTTTTTTCGCCACCCCACCCCATCTCGCCTTACCGAAAAATCCAACCCCCCCCCCCCGTAAGCCTGCAGATTTTATTTGTCGTCGCCGTCGGGGGGCAAAACGCCTTTGACGAAACGAGTTGACACGTATCAGCGCGCGCAGAATTACACTCGTGTATGCATTATTATTATTATTATTATTATTCTTATTGGATATTAAAATGTAAGTCACACGTTTTAAAACATTGCTTTCCACAACATTCGTTTCATACTATATATTTTAACGTGTTTAAAAATATTATGACAAACTTCGCGCCATAATTTCTCCGGAAAAGCGATTCTAAATTGGAGCTTTCAATTTATCACAGAGAAAAATGATCTTTTAGTTTTATTGTTGACTTTATAATTATAAAATAATAAAATATCAAAAACACTGCAAATTTAATGTATAATGAAATGAACATGAATTATTTCGTAATTAAATTGTGAAACATAAGTGCTCAATGTAAAACTGATCATAAGAGATTACCTGAAGTTCTACTTAGAATGATAAATTATGTCGGATAAATGATTTTTCGTTTCTTTAAAATTCAATACACCCTTTATAAGTATCCCACCCGGGGATCAAAGAATGCCCATGTTGCGAATTATGCCCGGTAAAACTCTTTGTTCATTATTTATTTTCAATTTGAACGCCAATTTTATTTACTTATATCACATAATTTCCTATTTTTAATTAAGTTAAATATCGTAGAAGTGAAAAAATTAGTTAAATCAGAAACTAGGAAGCATCTTGATACATCTGTGGTTTATTTTTGCCCGGATTTGAAATGACAAAAAAATTTGAAATTTTTGTCCGTTGAAATCATTTCAACGGTGATTTGATAATCCGTAAAAGAAAATATCAATAAGTTTATTGATAAGAAATTTGCTCTTTGTGCCAGTTTCGCGTATACTGATCGATCATATGCATAAATATTTCTGATATGGCTTCTGGGGTAAGCCGTTATGGCGTTGTCATTTTAAGTACCTTCAAAAAGCAGCCAAATAGCACACTCAAGTCACCATACAGACGATGTCTGTCACTACCTCTGCGATTGTAACAATAAACCGAGATTTAATATTTGTAACCTGTAAACTTACTTAAAAAAAAAATAATAATAGAAATGATTATCAAGTTTTTATATTTTCATACTTAAACTTTTTACACAAAGCTTCACGTGTATAAATATAAGTATACATAAAGAACGCAAAGACGTAATTATTATTTCCGTGAATCGCAAACTGCATAAAATATTATTATATATTTTTAACGTCATCGCGCAATGCACAGGGGAGTGGTGGTTGGATCGTCAACCCCCTTTTTCTCACCCATTCATTCCGTGACATTATTTTTTCGAAGAAACATTAAGCGAATCCAAATTGTTTCTGCGTAAATTGGTGTTATTAAAAATGGTAATACTTTTTTATTACCTCTGTTTCCAGGACATTAAAAAATAAGAAATATATTCGTGCCGCGTATAACGCAGGAATGGGGAAGGCCGTTGTTATTGGATTTTAGATTCTGAGTGAAGCGAATACGCTAGTGTAATTACAATGACGTTTGTTGATTATTATTTTTTTCTATAAACACTTTTTAGAATGGAAATAATTGTCCAAAAGTTTCAATCAGCAACTTTTTGAATTCCGATATGTTTCTAGATGGTACCTTAACGAAATTCTCAATAGTCTTCTCCAAATTTGGGAAAAAATACCCAAAATTTGATAAAATCGCATCGGACAGTACGTCTTTTAATCCAAATTTTATGATAATGTAATATAGCTAGACAATAATAAGAACAATTTTGGAAATTATTTATTTAAATAAAATCTAGATTCATTTATATAATAATATTTTATATTTTATTTTATTTTTATATTTATACGGGCAAAAGCCCTTTTTTAACAAAACATGTACATAATTTAGTAATCTTAACACTGATTAGGCTATAATATAATACATAAATTAATAATTATTAAATACAAAAATGAAATTGAAACTTTTTACAAATAATACATGTACATAATAAAGTAATTAAAACATTAAATAGGCTATAATATAATACATAAATTAATTACTAAACACAAAAATTAAATTAAAAATTAAGGTCAACATTGGCATAAGACATAAGACGCCTAAGTGGCTCATTTTTAGCGTAATTTGTCAGGCAGTGGGGGACAGCGAATGGAGCATTATTTCTTGTTGCTCGCTGAGGTACTTTGAAACATATTAATGACAATAAGACAGGTGAATCAATGTTGCCGTTTAATAAACCAATTAAGAATTTAATACCAGCATTACGTTTACGCTTGGCTAATGAGGATAGGTCAAGCAAATTGGAGACAGGGGCGCAATCGTGGCCAGGACAATCAATATTGAGTGAGTAGTTGACAAAGCGAAGGAACTTTCGCTGAACACATTTACTCGTAAGTTGAAGTGAGCCCATGGCAGTATAGGGATCCCACACTACACAACCATATTCGAGAATATGTCAGGCAATCGAACAGAATAAAACTTTAAGAGTCACTCCTTGCTTGAAGTCTTTAGATAAACGCATAATAAAGCCTAAAGCTTTAAATGCTTTGCAGCAAACATAATCAATATGGAGTTTAGGATCAAGATTATAACTAAATTTAAAGCCTAGATCCATAATAGAGTTCAGCTCACGTGAGATATTTATTTCATTCATACTATAATTAAATACAATAGGGTGTTTTGTTCTATGATAAGTAAAGACCTTGCATTTGAATAAATAATTAAGCGACAAGCCCATTGTATTTGACCATTCATAAAATCTATTAACGTCGTCGTGTAAACTCAAATAGTCATCAAACGAACTTATACGCATAAATAGTTTGATGTCGTCGGCAAAACAAAGAAAACGACATACAAGTAAACTGAAAAAAATTGAGCTATCTAAGAAAAAATGTTGTATGCATTAAAAGCTCGAGGATATTCTGGAAGTTTTTGATAATTTTGCTGACATTTGCGAGTTTTTTAAATAAAATACTACAATAATTAATTATAAAGTTATCGCTAAGATAGTACATGAAAATTTAATACATTTTGAAAAAATATTTGACTAACATTCCTGTGAAGATCTTTGAATAAATTATGAATGGATGAACAATCCATTGCAGTAAATAATAGTATTATAATGATAGCATAAATGTCTGCTTTCATAAAAATCAATTTGAATATTTTGAATTTTCTTGTGATAACAAACTTAAATAATTAACGGGATTTACGCAGAACTCGCAGCTAAAGCTATTTTAATTGTATTAAAGTTTTCAAAATCCTGTCTATGTGAAAAAAGGGTTTTCTACAATGTCGAACTTGAATAAACGAAAAAAAAATAAATAAAACTTCAAACCGAACATGATTTATCGATCGCACTGTCTAAAATCGAGCCAAGACTGAAAAGAGTCAAAGTTAATTATCAAATTAATTTTAATCTCTTTGTGACACAAGCTGAATACTATATAAACAAAAAAAAAAATTATTTTTATTTATTTAGTTCAATTCGCAGACCACAGTACTTCTACAATGGCATATAATAGCTTAAGCAGTAAACGATAGTAATTTTGATTTTTTTTCCTTTTTTATGGCTGACAAAGTCGACATAATATTAGTAGACCACTTGTCCCACAAGACCCTAACACAAAAGAGCGTTTTTCATTGAAATAATAATTATTTATAATAATAACCAGACAAGATCCTGATGAAATTGTCGTATTAACGCGATTTAATTGTGACGCGCACTACGATTATTATCCATATTATGTTAATTTCGCCACTCACAAAACGGTTTCAATCGCATTCGCCCCCCTCCCCACACACAAGACGCGACGCGTGTACGAGTGAATAAACTATATATGAAAAAAAAAAGAGGATAAACGTGGTATGTTGTGTGTTTGGTGTGCTTTTATACGTGTATAATATTATCCGAAACAGCCGGTCCTCGTTCTCCCCCGGGACCACTGGTCGACTGTCGAAAAATAACTGACGAGTAGCCGGCTACACCGAGTGACCTCAGACTCGATGTCGCCGTCGCTATATTATTATTATTATTATTATTATTATTATTATATTCCCACGACGTGATGCCCGAAAAGCCATAAATAATTTCGTCATAATTTCGCCGTGAATATTCGTCCGCGCGTGTTGAAAGGACAGGAGGGTGCGGAAAACGCGCCATCCCGTCCCCGTGCGCCTCGCCGCCGCCGGTCCTATATTATATTCTCGCGAGACGGTCTGCCGCCGCCGCCACCGCAACTTTGTGTAATTCGTTTTTGCGGAACGTCACGAAATTCGATTTCGGACCTCGGGGAGATGCCCCCCCCCACCCGCCCCGTTCCCATCGCCGTACACCACGCACTCCTCCCTCGCCCGCCCGTGTATACTTACCCGGCGACCGCAAATCGGCTGCGGAGGCGTCAAGCCGCACTGGTATTATATTATAATATGTATGTATACACATTTTGTAATAATATACAATATCTACACTGCCGCAACGACGCGCATTTTTTTTCCTTTTTTTTTTTTTTTTTTCTCGCGTTTTAATTAAAAATCCGCGACAGACTGTTTTTTTGATTACTGACACGGGGTCGGTCGGCCGTCTAAGTCGGGCGAAATTTAATAAAAGGTTTTTCATGACGAAAACTCATTAAGTGTGCGTTATTATTATTATTATTATTATTATTATTTGTCGGGCTTGTCGTCGGCAGAGCGCGTGTGAGCAAATAAACGACCCGCGGACCGAACTGCGGCGGCGGCTGAGAAGGAGGGGTAGGCGTGAGCGAAGTGAATTAACGACGCGGAGCAGAAAATATTATTATTATTATTATTATACTTACTACGAGTCTGTGTCGCTTTCAATGTCGTCGGCGACGCGCGACGTGAAGAAACAGGATTTAAATTTTCCCCAAAATAATGGACGATTGTCGAAATATTAATTACGTGGGGGTGAAAAAAATAAGCGCGCTTATATAACACGAATTTCGGACCGGATCTACGATAACACAGAATTAGACACCCCCCCCTCCCAGGGACAACCCTAGGACTGAAATAATTGGAGGGGTGGGGCAGATATTCCTAAATTTGCTGACTGACATCTAAAAAAAAACTTAAAAATCAATCTTTAAAACAAAATAGTATTCTCGTTTTATTTCTTTATATTATGATTATGATAATCTAACCGAAAATTCTAAGCGTAATACTGAACTAAACATAATAATGATCTTATTTATAATTATATTATAGATTCTGAGCGAAACGAAGAATATATTGGTTTTACAAATATCTGTTTTTGTTTTATAATATTTAGGTATTTATTATTATTATTATTTCAATATAAAACAACGATTATAATGTAAATAACGAATTTTTACGAATAAATTAAGTTTTTTGTTCAAAATGCTTTTTTTCAAAACTTTTAAAAATCTGAGATCCAAATGTTGAAAGGTATCAGTCCCCCCCACCTTCTATTATTTGTCTAGCATATCTGTATATTCTTAATTTTACTTTTAATTAATATCAAACTGTATAGAAAATCATAAATTATAATTTTCTAAATTAACATTGAGATATTAAAAATATAATTTTGAAGTTTTATATTTTCTTGTTTTTCTAAGTTTAAATTATTTATATTTTTAACAAGTAGAGTCATAATATAATAATATGTTTATAAGTTTTATACATAAAGTTAATATACTTAATACATTTTATAAAGGACATATGTATAGATTATAGGTGAGCGATTCATAATAAATATAAAATAAAAAAAAAATTAAATAAATGATCAAAAGAACGAGTTCATTTTTTCAAAGACCGAAAACGAAACTTGTTCAATTTAAAAAAAAATCAACGTGAATGAGTTCAATTTTTAAGTAAACTTTCTGAGCATTTCATATAAGGTAAGTTAATATTCAATATTCAGCATTTAGTATTAATAATTGGACATTGTATACAATAATTATTCACTGAATTAATAATTAAAAAGCCGGACATACTTTGCTCCTTGGGTGCAATGCTCTTGGTGTGTGTATTTAATTTAAAAAAAAAAAAACGATATATCATATCTTCAACAACACGATTCTGAATGCAGCTACAGTTTATTTAAAATGATTTTACTTAAAAATTATAAATATTGTTATCATAATAACAAAATTTAATTTTTGGATGATTTTTGGGCAGTTTTATATTTTACTATTGACTAAGAAAAGGAAAAAACATTTAGAAGAAAAAATAAATGCTAGAAAAAAAAACTTAGAAAAATAAAATTTTTACTCATTAAAAATTTTCTTACACTAAAACACTACTCCTATTACTGTCTATCCTTATTTAATTTTTCGTAAAGATTGGGTTAAAAAAAATAATAATTAAATAAAGGTATTTTTGTCAAATTTTGGTTATTTTTTACCAAAATTTGTAAAAAATTTTGAGAATTTCGAAAATTGACATTTTAAAAATACCATCTAGAGGCAAATTCTGTTTCAAAAAGTTGCCGGTCGAAGCTTTTAGACAAGACATATTTCCATGCGGAAAAGTGTTTGTAAAAAAAAAAAAAAATCGTTTACAATATTTTTCCGCATTTCTGCGCACACGTCATAAAACATTATGTATTATTATTATTCCACGCGAACATACGATGAGCTAACGTTGCTTAGAGTACATAAATTATCATATAATATTATAAAATTAAATATCAACGTTTACGAAACGGGGGTCGAAAACTAAACGAATAAAAAAGGCGTTTTGTTAATGGAGTCCGTTGTGTGAAATCAACGGAGCGTGTGAAAACTGTTATATATATACGTCGTTAAATGGATTTTAATCGGACGATTAATATTTTAATAATAACGTTCGCATTAATAATTACTGCGATTCGCGAGAGTAGGAACGCGCGCGTGCGTTGTATCCCGTTACGAGTTTGACGGGTTTCTCGATATATTATATTTAATTTTTTTTTTTATTCGAAAATTTTGTGTTATTTTATAATATTTCAAATATGCTATTACAAACACACAAAAACGTTAAGTGAGAGAAAATCATTATTAATCGTTATTTCAATATTATACATAAAGCACAAAATAAATAATAACTTATAGACGTATTATGAAAAACAAATCATAAAATCATTTGTCCATCTAAACACAGTGTTCGTGAAGATTTTCAACTGTATTCCATGGGAAATTTACGTGTTGAAATGCAATAAGTGTGATTTATTTTTGACTGATCAAACGTCCTTTCAGTTTTCACCGGGTGAATGAGAATGCTCTATTTTTATTTTTATTTTTTGCCACTTTTGCGTATTATATTCTCTCCCGATCTCTTCCAGAGAAGTGGCATCGTTGAGCACGAAGCGATGCTTAATATTAAGGATATGGTCCACTTGCGCCAAAAAAAAAAAAAAAAAACTATTTTTAAATCTGGTACAGTCCGTTTGCGCCCAAAATAATAAGGTTCAATTTCATCCATACCCTTTTGTGCAAAATTTACCCGCGAAAAGATTTTTCAATCTCACAAACAAAATATTACCATTTAAAAAAGTTTACATACACTTGTCACTATTGTTCGACACCCCTGACCTCTTACCCAGTCCCTACCCCCATGAACTTGACCCCCAAGAGTGAATTAAACAATTTGCCACCCCTATCTGAAAAAATTATTTTAATGGATTGTTACTGTGCATAATGGAAAAATTGGAGAAACATGTTTATTAAGTAATAATTATATTCTTTTAGATTCTGAACGAAATGAAGAAGCTAATGTTTTAACAATGATATTTATTATTATTTTTTTCTTTTTTTTTCTGTGTACAACTTTTTGTATCGAAATACTTGTCCAAAAGTTTTGTTCAGTAACTTTTTGAAACCATATCTGCCTCTAGATTGTACTTTAAAGAGGTCATTTTTTGAATTTCTCAATTCTTCAATTTTTTTTTTTTTTTTTTTGGAAAAAACTACCCAAAATTTAACAAAAACAACTCGGAATAATTATTTCCGATGTCATAATATTTAATTATGTCCTTTATTTCGGCTCTGTGTTCTGTTGTCCTGACAAAATTCTCTCAGGACACTTTTTGTCCCGTAATTGCAAGTCTGTCCCATATTAATCCCTTTTTTTGACTCACTGTTGATTTAAAATTTTTGAAATTTTTGAAATGAAATTATTGAATAAAATAATGTAAGAATCTAGAAATACCATTAGATCAATTATAATCGTAAAATGAATTAACAAGTTTTTTTAGAAAGTAAAGTATAAAATATGAATGAATAAAGGATTCGAAGAAATTTTAAAAAGTATCTATTTAGTTTCATTATGTTATTTTATATGTTTCAAAATAATGTGTTTATGTGTTTAAATTTAATCTATAACAGGTAGTTTAAAAATTATACTTTTGTCACGATTCAAAAACATAAATATATATTATGTAATAAATACTTATTCATTTAAAAATATTATGAAAAATATTGTTGTTCTGTATTTTATTTTCTTAAATATGGTCACTCTACGTAACCACACGTTACCTTTGTTCTATTCGAAATACATTTCAAACGCTGCACGCATACGAATAGTGTAAATGCCCCCCAAAATCGTTGACGACTAGCCCCTTTCGGATACTATAATACGTGTTACGCACGCATAAAAAACTCGTACGAGCAATGGGCATGGACGTTTTCGACCAAAAACGTACCCTTCCCTTTTCGGCCGATTCACTTTTCGAAAAAGGTCGATTCCCTTTTCGACCAAAAACGTACCCTTCCTCTTCCCTCGACAGGTACAGTATATAACTATGCTTTATTATTACCTAAAAGTAAATATTTTTTATACTTTTATATTTCTAAGTATGATTTTATTAAGTTGGTTTCAAATAATTACTTTAAAAAGAAGTGAACCATCTACCTAACCTAAACAGTGCTAGTAAAAAAAAAAAATTAATTATGACAGGAATAAAAATATAATTATTATCATACTTTTCTATATTTTATTGACATAAAAAATTATTTTTATAAATATTATTAGGTATTCATTTATATATTTTATACATTTTGTAAAACTTATATATTTTTAATATTTTTTTATGATATGTATAACATAAAGTCTTATATGTAATTATTATCATTATTTATTTGTAACCTACTACTATATTTAATAATAAATAACAAAAATTATTTTTTCTACATAAAGACTTTTAATTATTTTTTAATAATATTTTTTTGGTCGAAAAGTGAATCGGCCCAAAAGGGAAGGGTACGTTTTTGGTCGAAAAGGGAATTGACCTTTTTCAAAATTTGGTCGAAAAGTGAATCGGCCGAAAAGGGAAGGGTACGTTTCTAGTCGAAAAGTGTCTCGCCCCGAGCAATAAACTGGTATTGTATTTTATCTACCGCGACTACGTCTGGGATGTATAGGTATTATAATACACACGCGCGTACGTGTATGTATTATATGCGTATTATCTAGTCTCGAAATGGAATTTTGTATACACAGCAGCGGGTGTGTGTGTGTGTGTGTGTGTGTGTGTGCATTAGACGTAAATCAATTTTATGGTTTAATACACCCGAAACCGTTTAGAAATACGATTTTGACGTCGCGCCAGTATATATACGAGTTGTATTAAATTAATAAACGCATTAAGCTGCCGGGGAAAAGTTTGCAGATACTATTACGACGACGACGACGACGACGACGATGGGATCGCGTTCGTAAAACAACCCAGACAACTGAAAACGTATTATGTACCCCGAGAAACGCGCCCCCGTTGTCGTTGATTCGCGCGTGCGTGTGAATACCGAGCGAATTATCAATATAATAATAATAGAATCGAACGCAAGTAATTCTCTGAAATACATATATATGTGTACGAAGGTGAGTGTTGGTAAAACGCGGAAAGTTTCGAAAACTTTGTAAGTATTTTTCGAGAAAATGTGATTTGAAAAATAAAATAAAACTGGTGTGCAGTATAATTCGGGGGAGAGTTCGACTGCGCTTGCGAAAGTACGTGTAGACCGCTATTGCCTCGTAGTATATATATATTATGTTACGCAGAATTCACGGAGTTTCACCGATTTCGTGTGTTCAGCCAACACCTTATTATCGAAAATTAGCTTTTACTCATATTTCGTATAAACATGTTTTTGAATATTTCTACGAAACACTTCAAAATGAAAATTTCACATGAAATATTTCCATACTCAATACCGACTCTTTAACTGAGGTTCTCAAATTAATGTGTCGCGTACTACGGTGTTAGTGTGATATCGAAAAAATGATTTAAATCGGAGCTTAAAATCGATTTATAATACAAAAAAAAATTATAATACGAGTTCATTGAAATTTCGTAAAAATTAAAAAACAAATTAAGCATTAATTCAAATTTTGACATGCGCTAATTATTACTTGTTTAATTTTTTTTATTTATTTATCAATCTATCCGAATATGTAGAAAAAATAAGGGTTGCCATTTAAAAAAAAAAAATGTAAGTTGTATGCGCACCGAAAGGGTTTAAAATTTTAATATCGTCAAAAAATTGTATTTTAGTACTCCCTAAGTCCAGTGAAAAATATATTTCAATACAATGTCATCCAGTTGAGTTATTTAGTGGTACCTGAATACGTGATTACAGTGTATATATGTATATATTATATTTATGTATATACTTTTATAATAAACATAGAACCACACTTTTTGTAATAAATTTGATTATTATCAATTACCATACGGAATCGTATTGTATTTCAACAAAAAATAGATCATTTCAAATTGTGTTTAAAATAATTAAAAACTTGCGGAATCGTATTTTTTTATTTCTAATCTATCATATTAATATTAAACACAAATAATAGACATGATAAATTATAATCGATTGTTTATTAGGTTTTATAAAAAAAAGTTCTTTAATTGGTTCTATCCCCATATAATTGGATTTAAGTAAGGGAGTAGCCGTGAAAAAAAGGTTCAGAATTACGGTCCTATATAGCATTTAATTAATAATAAATGCGTTCGGTATTTTTGGAAGGAACTTCTCTGAGTATTATCTAGAAAACGTTATAAACGTAAAATCTGACAACGCAGTGGCGTACATTCAATCTTGCTCTGATTGTACCAATTTCTTTTCTTTTTATTTCTTTAAATGTCTTCAAATTATATCATTTGTTATAGTATTGATAAATTTATTCCAACGAAATATAAATTAAGCATTTAGTTAAGACTCTGTGTAGGCCAAATAAAAGAAATTGAAGACAAAAAGTTTGGTATTAATTTAGTGAGACCCCATAGTAATAGTAAAACTATGTTCATATTTCCAGATCAAAACTTTTCAGATTGTTTTTCTTATAAAAGTTAGGAGTTTTTCCAACTAAAATCTGACATAAGAATAATTCAAATTATACTATAACTGCATTTTTATGAGTGAAATAGCTTAAGAATTATCCAAAGTTATACAATATTTATAGTATGTTACGAAATTATTAAGAGAAGAAATTTGCTATTATTTGGACTTACCGTCATTTGAGTCATAATTCTTAATCTAAACGCTTGTAAAAAATTATTCATTGAGTCAAATTTCATAAAAATTATACTCCGTGTAAGAAACACGTTTGTAATATTTTGTAAGAGAAAATTTACACTAAGCTAAGAATAAAACGTTATATTATGAGGGTTTGATAGAAAAACAAAAATACTATACGTAAAAATGACCAGTTTGGTGATAGATATTACTTTAAATGGTTATAAAAAAAAGATGCATTTTGATTTTGTATATATTTTCAGTAGCGTTAGCAATACTTATATTGTACATTTGTGCAAATTTTTAATAAATTTTAAGGTCTCGATGCCAATAGAGATTAAAATTTTATAAATAATAAACAAACGAAAAAGGAGAAATTTTCAATATTTTCAAGATTCTATACTTACTTCAAAATGGGTCAAATATTTTTGAATTTTTTTGAAGTATGTTCTTGACTATTTTTAGTATTTGCTGGTAGTGTCACGTTTCTTTAGCAATATATTTTTGAATTATGACAAAATAACCGAAAATTGATTTCTTTCGGCAACTCTAATAAATTTGTCTGTACTTCTTCAAATTTTCTTCAATAAAAACTTTGTAAAATTTTGAATTCTTTGTTCGTAAAATTTTTTCAGGATATGCTATATTTTAACATTTTTGTTTTCTATCAGGTAGTTTTCCACATACGCATGGGAAAAGTATTGGGACATTTAAAAAATTATTATTAAATCTTAAAAATTTCTTTTCGAATCTTGTGGTCTGGTATTTCTGCACGAAAGTGTTTATAGAAAAAAAAAATAATAAAAAATGAATAAAAATAAAAATCACTGTAAAAATTTAAAAACCATAGCTTTTTCGCTTTGCTCACAATGTAAAATTAAGCAATAAATGCCTATAATGAAATTCTATTTCACTATTATTTTTTTTGGCCCTGGGAAGGGTTTAAAACGCCCAAACTCCCCCTGTATGTACACGCCACTGTCACGACGTATGTTATTGTGAGAGTGTAGATCGTGCAGTAATATAAACACGGCGACTACTACGTGCAGAGAGGCGGCGAACGACGCTTTATCGTAGGTATCTCTCTCTCTCTCTCTCTCTCTAAGGAAGGGGAAAAAACTCTTGTCGAATGTCGCGAACACAAACGGGGCTGGTGTGTGACGTTTGAAATTGTGTCGGCGAGAAAAAAAAAGTTTTTTTTTTTTTTTTTACCACCAAACTTCTAAAGGTCCCGTGACTTATTGTAAACGTGCAATATCATTACACGCGCATGCACACACATACATTTATGTATAAGTCACTTGCTCTGCGACACCCCGCACGCCAGTTCGCGGTAAAACGGAAAAACTTTTGGTCTCTCGCGCGTACATATATTATTATAAAGACCCTGGGATGTCGATGCACTAAAAAACCAATAAAAAAACCCGTGTAAAACATTGTGTGTAAAACGGAAAATGCCGTTAAAAACGAACTAATGTCCCCAAAAAATTCCTTTAAAATTATCCAAATTATTTGTATATTTTTCAACTGGTCTTGTGGTAAATAATTTCCCACCATACATTTAAACGCTAATATTTCTGCCTTAAAATATAATATCTCATATTATTATTATATTTTATGTACTTGTTGCCCTAGATTTTGGGGAACCAACATTATTAATCAGTGAAATTTAGTTTTATTGAATCAGTGTAATTTTGTCAGCTACAAAAATGGTTTTTATCGATTTCGATAAATTATTATATTACGTGATCGACCAGTCATTTTGATATTGTTCAATATCTTATTATTCTAGAAACATTTTTTCTACTCGACAAAATTATCGGATCAATACATGTAGCCATAGGTTTTTAATAGATAATTTGAATAGAATTACACTTTAGAGGTTGAACTTTTTGACATTTTCAATTTAATGTTTTTCCAAAGACAAGAAAAAACTACCATACATATTGAGAATAAACTATAAAATATCCTGAAAGCCAGATTTTCATAATATATATTCTAGTCATAACCTACAAAACTAATAACACTTGAAACTTGGCATTTTCACTATTTGTCAACAACAATGTATTACATTGGCTGCTTTACAGGCGTCAAAAAGTGATCAAACAAATTTCATCACTTTTGTGGTAAATAATATAGACTTTTAAAAATATCTCTAAGTACTTCCATATAAACATCATTGCAAAAACACTGTATAGTTTCTTCGCTTCGCTCAAACTCTAAAATATCAACCCCTTCCCACTCCCCCTGGTTTTTAGCGATTTTTCACGTGATTTTCTTTTTAGAGTTAAATTTTTTAACAGAACCACCTAATAAACAATTTTTGAAAAAAATCTTAATTTATAATTACGATGGCTCAAATTACTTTTAGTCCAAAACGTGAATGGTATTTTTTATGTATATACTATATATTTTTTTTTAATTCGATACACATCCACTATGAAGAGCGAAAAATACCCACGGTGTGAAGTATATAAAGTTTAAATTACGTTTAAATAAAATGAAACAATTTTTATTTTTTTTTTTAATGTTGATACTTAATGGTATAAATTTAAGTATGGATAAATTTAAATGGATGTGCATTGAACAGTTACTGGAGTAAGGTACTAAAAATACCGAAATTTAGATTGATATTTTTAAGTGATAAAGAATATGATGATAAATTTAAGGGTTCCAATAATGTGGCTGAATTGAAAATGATATGAAAATAATTTCATTGAAAACAATGTCATTATATCTAGTTTTCCTGTCATACACTACAATTCAAATAGTTATGACGTGATAATTAATGTTTTGACGACATAGGTCATTGATAATATTAACGTTTTAACGTTACGTCTATACAATATTTCTGGTAAATATGGAACAAAATGGGAGCATAAAATACTGACATAAACATGAATGATTGCCGTAAAAAATACATACGATCACATAAAAATATGCGATCATGCCACGTGTGCGTAATGCTTTGAAAAAATTTTGAAAATAAAATGCAAATTTAACAAAATTAGAGGGTATTTTTAATTTTATAGATATAGATAAAGTTAAGCATTTATGAGTTTAAATATTTCGCCTAATCCGCCAGATTCGTCTTATACATGTTTAGAGATTATAATATTATATGATTTTTACAATATTTATTTCGATCGCAGTTTTTTTTTTTTTGGAAAACTTTTATTCACACCAATTTATTTGGTATTTTTCAGAAAAAAAAAAAATAAACACCAGGTTTATTCGGTTTCAAAAACGTTGATCTATAGGCACACGATGAGACCTAACGCCGTCCTCCGGCCGCCTGTACTCGGTCCTCTCGACGAATGCGACGCGTAATGGCGAGGGGCGGGGGAGGCGATGGCCGCAGAAAAGTTTTCGTTCGTTGCCGAGATAAGAACAGCTGTACTGGATGTTATTATAATTTGAATTCCAAACGACGTTACATGTCGCAGAGATAACGCGCGTGACCGAGCGGCCGTACGCGCGCGGTATATCAACGCTCGTCGCAGCCACCCGCCTCCGGGCCATTTGCAGCGCCGGCCGAGGTGCGCGTGGCCCGCGAGTAAAATAAATAACTCCGGCGAATTTACATCCGGCACGAGGCCGGAAACAGCCCGCGTCGCCTAATGCGTATTTATGCGTCCGTACGTGGCACAAGCGTATATACAGGGTGTTTTTTTGGTTTTTTTTTTGGTTTTTTTCAACAAGCTCACCCCATTTTGAGCAGAACAGGAGTTTTCTCGCAAACAATCATTATTACTTTCACTACTCTGTTGTTCGAAACTCAAAACTTTTGCATATTCTATTAAACCGGGGGTAGCCAAACGGTGGATCGCGGACGATTTCAAAGTCGATCTTGTTAGAATTTATACTTTTATCGGTCGATTTTATCAAAGATCCACCGATGGGAAAATTTGATAACCACCATAAAAACATTAAACGTATCATTTTTAAAAAATTTTATGGAATAACAAAAAAAGAAAGTGTTCTTATAATAGATCTGTGCCAAAAAATGTTGGCTGCCTCTGTATCAAACCACTGGCCAAAAAAACAACTACTTTAATATTAATATTAAAAAAAAAAAAATCTTACAATACAATGAATTATACTAATAATATAAGCAATTTCCATTTAGGAAAACCAAAAGTTAATAATCGCGTAGATCAAAAAAAGTGTCCAAACATTTTTTTCACATTTTCAAAATTTTCTTGCACCAAAACATTTCTCATATTATTGTCTATTCATATTTAATTTTTCATAAATTTTGAATTAAAAAAATATGGTTTTTAAGGTGGTTTTGTTACATTTTTAGTAGTTTTTCCAGAAATTTGTGAACAGAATCTAAAAGGTCAAAGATGTACAGTCGAGTCCGCTTAATGGAGACTCATAGGGCGATGATCTATTTGTCTCCATTATCCGACTGTCCCGATTAACCGAATAATGAGTAAAACGAATACTTTCGTTCTTTGCCGACTTATCCCCATTACTCGGTGTCCCTGCAAATAAGTGGACTCGACTAAACACATACTTCGCAACTTTGACAGGATTCCACTAAACTGGATGTGTAGACATTCGAAAAAAACGATAAACCGTCTTTTTAATCGAACGATTCTAAACCCTCAGTAAATCGTACACGATAAATATTGTCAGTTTAGTGTTCGGTATAGAATAAATTTAATTATATTATAATAACGAAATTATCCGTGTTAATTGAATTATTCGTGGACGTAATAATGAACAATTCGATTTTCCAAGCTTAAGACACAAAAAACATTCTCAAATTGTAACACGTGTGTTGGGAATGAGATGAGTGCGCTTATAAAATCACCCTGTACACGTCGTCGAGTATACAGTAACCGAAACGCGATTGTCGGAAAGACGGAGGGGTGGGAGGGTGTCAATGGAATTGTAGGTGGGGTTGTGGGTGCAGGGAGAGGCGACGAAAAAACGTTGTGCACGGACCGAGTAGCAATGGTGGGGAAGAGAAAAAACTGGGTCGTTGTGTGTGTGTTGGGGGGGAGGGGGGAGGCTGGGTCGGGCTGAAATTCCGCCGAGCGCGCAACGGCTATTAGTCTGTCTGCGGTCGGACGTTTTTATGCACCCCCCTCCCCCCCAAACGTCCCATTGCTATCACAATACCGCCGGAACGCGATCCTCGTCGTATAGTCTCATCGTGTGCGCGGCACCGAGGGGGCCCATAAACAATACGTCCGGTTCAAAAAAGCAAAATATAATAACAATAATAATAATAATAATATTATGTACATGCTCACATATAGGGAACAACGTATTTTAGAGGACGCGGTGGGAACGGTCGACTCATAGGTGTATCTAGAAAATAATTTTATCCAAATAAATCAAACGAAACGAAAAATAATAATAATTAGAGGACATACCTGCAAATACAGTGCAATCAGTGTGACAGTTTTAGCTCTTATAATTATTAAAAAAAACGACTCCACTGATTTCGACAAAAACACACTACTCGCGAGTTAGTTCGTGAATAACCCACAACCCTCAAAACAATAAATTGCAAATGCCATCTGAATTAAAATAATAATAATAATAATTCTACCAATTACGCAAAAAAAAAAAAATTCTGAGAGTCGTTTTATAGAAAAATATTTAAAGTGCACTAAATTTTAAAATTTATCTATATAATTTATGAAAAGAGAATAAATATAATCGATGCAATTGATTTTATAGTTGGTGCAATTAATACAATTATTGAGTCGTTTTAAAACCTAAACCAAGGTACTGATGACTTCAACAATATTATGACAACAGTAATAACTTTAATGTAAAGAATTTACAATAAGTGATAACGCAAACGAGCAAAGAGTGTATAATGAATATTAAAATAAGTGAAAAATAATCATATAAACTAAATGGATACTATATTGATAGAAAGAACAAAGGTGTTAATATTAATAAAAAGTTTAAGTGTAATACATTTTTCTTGATATCAACATTGATTGTGGGCTAAAAAAAAATCAAATTTTTTTGAGGCATTACCATTTAATAAAATTTTATTTAAAAGGCCATAATGACAATAATTATGTTTTTGAGGCTGTACATAAAAAGTATTAGTAGAGTGGAGATTATGGTGAAGTACTATGTAAAAGAAATTTTGGCTAAGAGCTCGGGACAATAAAGTAAATTATTGTTTATTAATTTATATAAGAAGAAAATATCGTTTTAAATAACGAAGGTTGCTTTGATTCTTTTGAAGAAATTAGACTATTAGTCATGTAGCCGATTACAATAAACAATATCGAATCGGTTCAACTTCCTAAATATACTTCTCATTAATAATATTTCATATGAAAAAATTTAAACAAGTTTAGATACTCTAAATAAATTTAACGATTAAACACTTAAAAAAATAATCTCGAAATTCTTCAACCATTATTCAACATTTTTAAAGTACCTTATGTGAGATAAAAAATGGACGATCAAATATTAAAATTGATCAAATTAAGTTTTGAATAGGACATAACTAATAGTTAAACCATGGCTGAATTGACTTCAGGCATAATGATTGCAAAAGATACTAAAAATTATTTCACATGGCAAAACAGATACTTAAAATCATAAAAAATGAAAATTTGGTCGTACGTTCAAAATGAATATCCTAACTTGGCCGAAACAATGAAATTTTAAAAACGTTCATTCCTACAGAATTTCTTAACTAATTACTCCTACTTATGTTTGATAAAATTGTCCACACTAACTGCGATACAAATTGGAAATCGATTAAAATTTTAGCAAATATTGGAATTAGTTTGACAAATTCTTTCAGACCATGGATTGATAAAATCATTTCAGATTAACAAAAATAGTCAAAACATAATTTTATAATTCTTAATATTTGAATATTTGTTAAAATTATTTATAAATTATTACTTTATGATAACTATGGGAAAATAAAAATAAAACAAACACGGAAATATCAATGCTTTGTATTTATTTAGTATTATGTCTATATTATAATATATTGTTTAATGATTATTTATGCGCGAACATAAATTAATAATAAATTACATATGAATACTATTATATTATAACATATATATGTATATAAATATATCATTAATATTATATGTGATATGTTATTGAAAAATGTAAAATCCATTTTGGAGTTCACCATAATAAAAAGGCTAAGAAACTCTTAACTAATCGATTAAAATGATCATTACTCGTTAGGAACGCTACGATTATTATAATGTTAAGTATATTGTTATTTGTTTTTTTTTGCCAATGTTTGATGACTATTGAGCAACATCGTTATCGCCGTTTTAATATCGAATTCTCAAATATTATACGCATTTTAACAATATTATACCTATATATTATCTAAGTATATCGTACATTAAGTGTCGACTGTGTAATTTATCGTTTTTTTAAGTTTAGAGTACCATTACTCATTTTTCTTCTTCTTTCTTTTTTTATATTTTTATAAAATAAGAGGTCGAAATCAGAAAAGAAAAAAAAAAATACCACAAAAACACTGCACTGTAATCACATAGTGAATCCGGTCGGGTTCCGTTATAAAAACCGCTGTCGAATTCTAACACAACAATACACGCGTAAAGATAACTGAATCGCATACGGAATGGACGACGAAAGCGGTCCTGAAACCGATTCTGTTCTACCGTTGTTCAAGTGATAATAATATTCTTCTGGAATCCGAAACGTATTGATCGCAAAGGATTGAAACCGGGCCAAAATATGTAAATAATTACCATCAGCTGGGCGCTGCGCAGACGGTATCATACACAATAATAATAATAATAATAATAACACAGAGCCCTTAATGGATATAATATCGTATATCCAAACCCCGCGTTGTGGAGAACAATAGCGTATTTTAACGCGCGCAGGAGAACCGGAGAAAATGTTTTAGATTTTGAATGGAACGAAGAAGCTAGTGGTTTTATATTTATAACGATGTTAATTGAATAGCTGATTGGAAAAAGGAAACAGTTGACCAAAACTCAATTTTTGGGAAAACGCAAAAAAGTGATTTATTCTTTCAAAATAAAGAGTTTAACATCCAATTTAATTTTTGTTTGATACTTGCATTTAGACTCATTAATATTATGTGAATTATAATAAAAGTGGGAGTGAAATTCAAAAAAATGTTTCTTTTTTCCACTAAATGGATTCTGGTACATTATTTTTAATTAAAATTTCTAATATTTTAGTCATTTAACATTAAACAGTACCTACATAATCAATAATAATTGAGACTTAAAGTAAAAAACAATATAAATGTTGGTTGAAATGTTTTATAGAAATACTTTTGTTGATTTGAAAATAAAAATCCAAACCCCGCGTTGTGGAGAACAATAGCGTATTTTAATGCGCGCAAGAGAACCCGAGAAAATGTTTTAGATTTTGAATTGAACGAAGAAGCTAGTGGTTTTATATTTATAACGATGTTAATTTATTTAAAAGAAACAATAAAATTGGAAACATTTTTTCAACTAGTTAAAGCGCTGGGATCGGCATGTAAAGAATAAATTACGATAATTTGAATATCATGATTATTTAAGAGTTTTCAATAGTTTTTCCAAAAACAAGAAATGTCTACCTCAATTTGTTGATTGAAAACTGTATATTATGTTGAAAACTATATTTTCATATCATTGGTTTTATTAATTTAATTAAAACCTATAACTATACTAGACCTTATCAACTTTTACCTATCATCAACAATTATATAATATACGATGACAACAATTTTCAAAAAAAATACTAATTTTTAGATAAATACATCATTTTGGACATGCATCAAGGTATAAATATATATAACTAATTGAAGCTATGCTCAGAATCGTTATATTATCACTTAAAAAATAATTGAATAAGCCCATCAAGAATATTTTATCTGAGGAACGAAGAATACCCCATGATGCAAACTGCTAAGTAGTAAATACATCTGACTCTTATAATAATTGATTTTTCAGTAGGCATATATCCAAAAAAAAAGTCTAAATAAATAATCAAAAGAAAAAAAAATCCATGAAAAATATATTAACTTTTTTTATAAAAGAACTATGACAAAAGAATATATGAACATTGTTTGATTAATAAAGTATATTCTAAATAAATTTGACTTTTTTCCCGAATAAAGCTTATTTTTACAATATTTTTAACTAACACGGTAGAGAGATAAGTTTATCACAGTTAGACGAGTAAATAAGTAAAAAAAAAGAAGAAAAAAAATTACACGAGATAAGATTGGGTCGTGTAAGTTTAGTTTTTACAAAGAAAAGTCAAAGAAGACAACGAAATTGTTGAAAAAGTTATCGATAAATTCGATAAGTAGAGACTCAATTATTTACACAGTCCTTGCTTTAAAATTGCATTAGCGTTGACATTTTGTTGGTATCAATTTTTTATTAAAGGTTGTTCTTTATTATTTATTTAGAAGTTAAAAGTAGTTTGTGTCGGTTATATCCCTATCCCCCCCTAGATTTTGATGGATGATTGCTCCTAAGTCCGTTTAACGAGAAAGGAAAACGATCGTGAACATATTGTTATTCACGTTAAATCCTCACGTTCGCTTTCGAATTTTCTGAAATCATTCCGGAAATCTAGACGGTGTCTGTATCACTACGAAGCTTTGACGGGAATTTCCAATTATCGACATAATAACTATAAAGATATTACGATAAAATAAAGAATTTAACGCGTTTGCACGATTTGGCTGCAAGACTCAGTTTATAAATGAATTTTACATCGTTTTTTATCGCAAAATACCAAAGAAAAAATTTCGAAGAAACATACTTATTACTTACATAAAATAATTAAATTAAACACTAAGTACTACTGAATTTTCGTATGTAGTGGGAAAACAGTTATTGGATTTGACACTATGGTTTTCATTTTTCTTTTTATAAGTTTAGAGTACTAAACTAAGTACCTATTTTTCAAATTTTTAGAATTCCTTTTTAAATTGAACGTTTTCACGGAGGACATTTTTCCTCACGACCGAGATAATAACATTTGAAAAGCGCATTTATCATACATATTAATAATGCTCGGTGAAATGCAAAATCGTCTCGGCGCGAATACACCAGTGATTAATTAAACTGCATCTGATCGCAGAATAATAAAGGTGTATAATAATATGCTATTAAAATAGAATATATATTATACGGAACCGTCTGCGTGTGAATATATTTAAATGATAAATACTTACCGAACTGTTTTACTCGGTAAGTGGTTTAGACTATTAAACAAACATAAATGTCTGCGCTTTGGAATATATATATGATGTGTGTATGTATATATTATACTCATACGGCCGCGAAACCAAACATGTAGGTAATTCTATTCCCTGCCTGCCGGATTTCTCGATTTGGATTGAAATGAAGGTATACGCCTACCTGCTCAACTACGTGAGATTAATTTAAATTCTTAAAAAGTCGTATGGAATTTCAGAGGAACACCGCCAATTCATACAGTTATAACGGTAGAATCATAAAAGTAATTGCTGTAATATTTAAAAAAAAAAAAACGTTAAATAAAAAATGTATTATAAAAGCCCTTTGAATGTATTCTAAATAGTGTATATTTACCAGGGGGAAAGTTTTTTTTTTTTTTTTTTATTCGGTAATTGTTGTCCAAACGGTTTTTTGTACGCGCATACTCCATGTCAAAACAAAAAGAAGTTTCAACTGCAAGAATGATGGGATACTAAAATATTTAAATTCGGCGTTAGTGGTTATTTGTCGCTGGCATAAAATAAATAAATAAATAAATGAAAGAACGATACAAGTGTTATTTATTTATTTCGGTATGTAACATTTGGAATACCGCGTGAAATTCTTAACGTTACATATTTTACGATTATGAATTTATTACAGTTCATAATATAACAACAAACTTTTGCTCTCCGCGTTTTATTATTTAACTGTTACTACGAAATTGAACTACGCGCAGGTTCCGTGTTCCAATTAAGTGTAAACACATCACATTCAAAGTTTTTATCACCCGAAAATATGGATTACATTATTTCCAACACGCGTGCCTATAGGGGGGGGGGTGGCTAAGCCATCCTTAACATTTTACTAGCCACCCGACAGAGGCCACCCCAACTATTTTGTTGATGTACTCGGGTTGAATTAAACGTTCATTAAATCTCAAGTCAAACAAAAATCATTATGACAGTAAGAAAGGATAGAACTTCTAATATTCTGATTTTATATGTTTTTAATTTAGCATATTATGACATAACAATAATTATTACAATGTTACATTGTTACTGTAATATTTCAATACCTATTTCAGTTTTTGTGTGTGCTATTTCAGACTTCAGTAGTGACTCGTATTTGCTGGGCGATAGGAGTAAGAATTGAAAAATTATAATAACAATTAAGATACAGAAGCCATAGGTTAAACTGGGTATAGAAATATTGCTATAAATATATGGACGTATAAAAAGTTTGAAATAAGACATATATATATTATTTTTACCAAATTTTAAACATAATAACAATGCCATTGTCTAGTGATATCATGCTTCTTCATGAGAAGGAGTTACGTTAACATTGGTGTTCCTAGATTTATTTTAACTAACTTAACTGTAAATTCCTGGCTATGTCACTGCACTTAAAAGTGTCGATATCTCACTGTGGCGTATAACTTGTTCTCCCCAACTAGATTGCCTCCCCGTGTTTTACACGAGTGAATAAAATCTATGTTTAACACATCGTTCTAATAATTTTCTTACATAAAAGTTATTCAATTTTCACTCTTATTTTAAATATAACACAGCTAATCATATTATTTTAATATAAAATGTGTATGATATATACATTTTTCAGAAGTTAAAACTCACCTTACTGTTAGACCAGTTGGCCATTACTATTTAATGGGTTTAACTTGACATAGGAAAATATTGATTAAACCAAATTATCTACCTTCCTTGGTTTTTGATTCCTGTGTTTACGCAATTTTAAGAAAATAATGCCAATGTAATTATATATAAAATGTCTGAACATCTTCAGCGATAGTCAAACACTATAAATAAATTATACTAAGAAGTGATGATTAATTTAACATAACATAATAAATAAGATTTACAAGTTTATAAATAAATTATTAGTTATTATATTATTACTCACAGTCGCAAAAATTGCAAGTGAACATAACCAAAAACCAATGAAATTATTGATATAAAGAAATTTTAAATGTTTAGCTTTTGTTTAGAAAATTAAATTTTACATGATTATTGTAAAATTAATCTTGATTGTTATTCAAATCATTCTTTATAAATATTTATATAAAAAAAATAATAATGTATCGAGTAAATAAATAAATGTTTTTATATTTTATATTTATTCTTGGAAGATATTTTTTTTTTTTTTTAATACATTTTTTTTAATCAATGTTGTATTGTCTACAATTGTATTAATGTCACATACATTTTTGTTCTAGTTCCCAAAGCTTTTGAACATAATTTAGAAAATAATAATCTTTTTCGCACACTGGCATCTGGTTAATAACTTCCAAATTTTACCAAAAACATTATAAATTCTAGGGGCTGCTGTAATAATAAAACAAAATTCTGAAAGTGAGGATTAATAATACATTAACACTACATTTCTAGGAAATTATTAAAATATAAAATCGTATTTTAAAATAAATCTCGTATTTTAAAATTTACTCAATTTTCCAAAAACTATTGGAACGTACAGAGCGATATCGATGATCGATGGCTCTTCAATAATATATAATAGCATAACTCGTCGTTGTAACACAGAAGACATGCTATAGAGGGGTTGGTTACCGGTGTGGTGACGGGCGAGGAGAAACATCTTCCCTCTTTATCAAAGCGCCCTTTTATATTAAATTATATTTAACACGTCGAATTCCGCTGTCTACACACGTACCTACGTCACTTAGCGTACAACGTACAGTGGAGTGAAACGAGAAAATAAAAGTACAAAAAAAGCTTTGTACACTGCACACGGTTGTTTAGCAGAATCGAGAGAATTTAATGTAATATCGCGTCTGTAGTTGATTTCGACTATTTTTGACGGCGCACAGCAATATGTAGTTTTCCTAGGAAGGTGACCGTTGGGTACAAACACTGCAAGCACGTTCGAAATGTCGTTTAGTATATAGGTACACAGAAAAAGGCCAAGCCGTGAATTTCATTCGACAGCGACGGAAAATCGTTTGAATGGTAAATGCGATTCTATATATTTTTACGTAGAAAATAATAAGGATACATTTAACTTTGATCGTACGTTAAGTGTACATGGAAAGATAAGTAAAAAAAAAATTGAATAACTTGTGGTTAATATTTTAAACCAATTTTCTATGTAACCGACGTATTAAATCGGTAATTGCTTGGTTTGAATTAGCTACAACTACCACGAAATCACTTAGTGCTCAAATAATCTTGTGATTATATATATATATATTTCACACCATGAGTTTCCTATGTTGACTTGACACAAAAACTCTTTCTCTTTTTTAATGTACAAGTTTATTGTAACTTAATAATTTATTCCTGACATCTAATAGCTGGAAATATAATGTAAGACATACGATGTATAATATATCATATGTATGTATGTCTATATTTTTTATACATTTCATGTAAAATTGTCTTATGTAAAAAGAAACATTACACGCATTGTCGTTTTATTATAAAAAAATTATTTATCGTTTATTTTTTTTAAAAACATTTTCTATACCCACCAAATTCCATTCGAGGAGCAATAAATACCCGAAATATGAAATATATATATATATATATTTTTTTTTTAATTCTTTTTTAACTAACCTTTTTTTCTCGTAAAACTTTTTTTCCTGTTCTCAATTTCCTCGAATCTAACAAATTACCCGTTTCACAGAAATGCCTCCCAGACATAATAAAAACAATTTTTACATTATTTTAAACTTTTCAATCGTGTAAAAAGTAATGACAACATAAAATAATGAAACCGTTTAGTTTAAACTGTAAAATATTTATTATTTATTTACATTTCAGTACAGCGGAAATAAAATGTAGGAAACTGTTCGCCGACGAAATACCGGGCCTTTTCGGGCCCACGATAGCTCGGTCACTCCTGACGGACAGTACGGACGACGGCTTCACGTCGTTCCGGAGATCAGCCGAGTGCGGTGCCGGGGCAACATAACTCCAGCCAAACCACCGCCGGTGACGCTGTCCCGAGACGACGAGGAACGCGCCCTATGATCGCACTCTCCGGACACACAAAACGATCGCGGCCCTATGACGCGGTAGCACCGTTTTCGCGCTGCCGTTACAAACCGGATTCGCGATCGTCATTCGGGCGGGCGGCGTGATCCTGACCAGCAGCCGATCGGTAAATATCGACGGACACGCGTTCCGATCCGTTTGTCAACGGCCTCGAGATCAGCTCTGCGGCGGCGGCGTGACCGAGTCACCACGTACCGGCCCCACCGCATCTCGACGTTACGCTGGCCTGCGATCCGCGGCGGCCACGAGCCAGGATCGCGGAATGACGACAGCACTCTTCTGATCCTCGAGCGTAGCGCCGAGTGAGCAGTCGAAATTTTTCCAAGGAGGATTACGGCCGCCCTAATGACGATCGCGAATTCGGTGTGAAATCTCCGGCACGGCCGCGACGAATAGGGCCATTCGGTTCGCGACTCCGGAGAATCGTCAAAACGTCAACGGCGGCGGTGTGGCCGAAGGAGTCCGTCCGCGAGGACTATTGCCGACACCGCGCGCACTCGCCCGCACTCTCCGGACCGACGTGAAGCCGTCGTCCATACTGTCCGCGTCGGGAATGACGTACTACCCCGTGGACTTGGTCGGCGAACAGTCTGTCGCTCATTAATGATTTCCGCTGTCCCGTGATCTGAGTAAATAACATCGTCCTGCGCCGCCCAACTCGGTTTTCACTTCATTATTGCTACAATACTTGCCACGGCCGCGGAGGGACAGGCTTGTCGCGATATTCGGCGGCCGGTTGATAGCGAACGCGTGGCTTGGACAGCTGGACGATGCGATCCGTAGCGACGTACTTGAGCGAAGCCCTGTTCACGCTGAACGCTTCCGAGCCGTTCTTCTGATTCGGGTCCGCGGCCTGCAGTCTGTCTCGCGGCTGGGCCAATTTCTTTATGCGCTCGGTCGCCCGGTACGCCAACGGCCCGCGAACCGGCGGCGTATGCGGTCTCAGCAGCGGCATGCGCTTTGGGGGCTTGTCCCTGGGGGCCCATTGTCTGACCGTCGTTGGCTTGACCGTCGGGCCTTTCGGCTTCGCCGCTACCGGACGCGTGTGTCGGGGGGCCACGGCCGTTGGCGATGTCGGCCTCACGCGAGGTTGCGCTAATTTCAATAGCCTCTCTGATATGCGGTACGCAGGCCGAGCCGGTTGTCCGGTATTAAAAACGGATGACTTGTACGTTAAAGACATTGGTTATAATATTATTATTATTGTTCCACGTAGAGGACACTGACTGGCACTCGATGAAACGATGAGGAGATATTGTGATATTATAGTCGGTAAAAAAAAATTCGAAACGAAAGTCGACTAACAGTGCAGGTTTATATTTTATTTATTTGAGTACGCGTGAGTTTACTGATATCTTCCACGAATGAATGACAAAACAACGAGAGTCAACAAACTATATGTCGTATCTGTGGTGATGGGTGAGGGTGTGAGATTGTTGCAGAAAACAGCTTTGTTTAATTCGTTTTTCGGGTTTCCAGCCGTATATTAAATAAATAAAACAGGAATGAAATTTTTAAAAAGCCGGATATACTTCGCACTTACGGGTGTTCTTCACACGACGGGTAGGACTCTCTTGACGGGGTATTGAATTTTAAAGAAACGATAAATCATTTCTTCAATAAAATGAGAAAAAAAATTTTAGAAAAATATCTAATTTTTTTTTTTACATTTCCAAAATCTTCTTGCTCCAAAATCTTACTTATATTATTTTTTGTCTATGTTTATTTTTTTATATAGGTCGGATCAAAAAATAATGATTTCCGGGTCATTTTTGCCAAATTTTGGGTAGTTTTTTCCAAAAAAAATTGAAGCATTGAGAAATTCAAAAAATGACCTATTTAAAGTACAATCTAGAGGAAAATTCGGTTTCAAAAAGTTATTTATCGAAAATTTTGGACAAGTATTTCCATACAAAAAGTTGTACACAGAAAAAAAAAAATAAATAATAAATAAACATCATTGTAAAAACACTAGCATTTTCACTTCGTTCTGAATCTAAAATGCCACCGTCATCATGGTTGACGGAACTCGTGTTATGACTGTGTATAGTCTCGAACTTAAGAGTTATTTTTTTAATTTGTACTATAATCACTATAAGACTCCTGTTTCGTAGTGAGTGTTTATCGCTTGATAATATTCGCGTACAATCATATTTTACGATTTTACAAGGCGCTTAAATCCAATGCCATGATCACGGCATGATAATTATCAAAATGGAAATGGTTTTATCATCACGTACATATTATACAACACATCGATACATTTTATATAATATTATTCATCTCAGTAGCTTTTTTACATTGTTTTAGATTCTGAACGAAGTGAAGAAGCTTATGATTTTACAATGATGTTTATTTTTTTTTTATTTTTTATTTTTTTTTCTCTTTCTGTGAACACTTTTTCGTATAGAAATACTGGACCAAAAGTTTCGATCAATATCTCTAAAGAACCGGAATCACACCCAGATGGTACTTTAGAGAGGTCATTTTTCCAATTTCTCAA
>JAIPRM010001666.1:0-12865 GCA_025469315.1 Stegophylla sp. TES_Ste_2020
TTAGAGAGGTCATTTTTTGAATTTCTCAATTCTTCAATTTTTTTTTTAGAAAAAACTACCCAAAATTTGACAAAAACGACTCGGAAACCATCATTTTTTGATTTGAATTTTATGAAAATTTAAACATAGGTAGAAAATCTTATAAAAAAGATTTTGGCGTAAGAAAATTTTGGACATTTTTTGAAAATTTTTTTTATTATTAACTTCCTTCGTTCAGAATCGTTTTACTGAAGAAATGATTTATCGTTTCTTTAAAATTTAACACGCCCGTCAAGAGAATACCACCCGTCATGCGAAGTATGTCCGGCTGTTTAATAATTATAATATCCGCTGGATAACACGATGTCGCACGTGCCGGCTGGTATTGTTTAAATTCTGAAGTACAGTATTTTTGGATTGTGGCTATAGTGCATAAAAATAATACCTAATAATAATAATAAATTCTATACTCTCGCATAATACTTACTCTTACAATTACACTTACTCGGAACCTATGTCCCAATATGCACATTCAGACAATATGTTGTAAAGCGCTTAAGCTGCTAGGTTTTATAATTCGTGTCTCTACAGAGTTTCATTTACCTACTCCATTAAAAACTCTTTTTGTTCCTTAGTTCGTCCCATCCTTGAGTATGGCATCATACTCTGGGTCCCATCCACCATAACCGCTAGTAACATGATCGAAAGGGTCCAAAGAAAATTCCTCCGTCACGCTGCTTTTAAATTAAATGTACCCTGTCCACCTCACGATTACACAACAATACAACAGCTTTTTTCCTTAGAAAGTCTCGCTGATCGTCGTCATTCAGCAAATTTATCCTTCCTGTCTAATCTACTTTCCTCAAAAATTGATAGTCCCGAATCACTATCTCGTGTTTCATTCAATGTTCCCTGTCGCCTAACACGATCATCTTTTCCATTCCATATTCCATTTTCCTCCTCTAACTACACTCGTAACTCTCCTATCATCAGTCTTATGCGTATTGCAAATACAGACACTTCTTTCTCCCTCTAATGTTGAGCCTTGTTTTCTTAAGTATTTCATTATTATATTATATTACTATGTATTATTATTATATTTATATTAAATGGGTCCGTCCCGTACTGTAAACTTAAAATAAAAAAAAAATAAAATAATGTATGCCGTATGGTGATAAAACATTAGGCTTGCGCATACCCATAATGTACGAATTTTTAGCTAGCGTATACCCATGATGAACGAATTTTCTTAAAGGTATACGCATAATTCCAAAAATAGGGATCCGGGTATAGGCATATACCCTCTAATACACCACTGGCTACTAGAATTTACCAGTTATAGCTCTTAGTTCAGTTAGTTTCCATTTTGTAGTATACCTACAGTGGCTACATCGTTTAGTGCGTGTGATATAGTTGTGTTTGAAATTTTCTGAAGTAAAAATACCTAAATAGAAAAGCTTACAACTAAGTAATTAAAATATAAACATTTGAATGCATGTTTTTTTTTTAGATTCTGAGCGAAGTGAAGAAGCTATTGTTTTTACAATGATGTTTATTTATTTATTTTTTTCTATTTTTTTTCTGTGTACAACTTTTCGTATAGAAATACTTGTCCAAAAGTTTCGATCAATAATTTTTTGAAACTGGATTTGCCTCTAGATTGTACTTTAAAGAGGTCATTTTTTGAATTTCTCAATTCTTCAATTTTTTTTTTGGAAAAAACTACCCAAAATTTGACAAAAACGACTCGGAAACCATCATTTTTTGATCCGAATTTTATGAAAATTTAAACATAGATAGAAAATCCTATAAAAAAGATTTTGGCGCAAGAAAATTTTGGACATTTTTCGAAAATGTCTTTTTTTCCTTATATTATTAACTTCCTTCGTTCAGAATCGTTTTACTGAAGAAATGATTTATCGTTTCTTTAAAATTTAATACGCTCGTCAAGAGAATACCACCCGTCGTGCGAAGTATGTCCGGCTTTTTTACATATTTAACTCTTTTTTAGTACATACGTACATATATATTTAGTTATTCTTTTTGTTGCATAAACATACAAACCTTCTAGTTATCGTTACCGTATAATGGCTATAGATAAAACCAGCTTAGATTATTAATTAGACTCTGTAAAATGAAAGGTCAAATATTAAATATTGTGGATTATAAATGAAAAATTTCAGCAGGGGCTGCAGCTTCCCTCAGCCCTCGTATGTGTCTCAGCTATAACAACCCGCAATTCGTATCCAATGAAATGCTTAAGCGCATTAGAACGGTGGGAGACGATGCCAGTCTATCAGCCGCGCGTTAATCCTGTCAAGAGACGGAACAAAGATCTAAAAAAAGGTTTGCGAGCCTTACAAGAAATACAAACGGAAATTACAGTTCTTGGGACACAAAACCACTCCCAATTTTATTCGCGATTAGGAACAGGCAAAATACGATGACTTCGGCAGTTAAGGGAAGAAACCAGGGGACTGGGCGATAGGTCTGGATTTGCTGAAACCAATCAATGAACTTAACGAGAACCATGTGGAGATGGAACAAAATATATTGTAGTTGACACCGACAGCAGGTGGACCAAAACTGAATAAGCTTTTGGAGGGCGATGTAGTTTACTATAAAGCCCACCCACCACCTGTCCAAAGGGCATAAAATGTTTCATGACGGCTTTGTCCCAAAATAGGGTCCAATAAAACTGGATAAGAGTTGGAAAAGGAGTGTTTTTTACGAATCAATTACCGCTACAACAACTACAAGTGACTAGTATGAAGATTAAAGATGGTAGAGACTTCAACCAAAAGTCGTATATCCGAATTCTTGAAGTATGTATTCATAAAAGTAACAACAATAATTACAGTTTAATTGTATATATTTTATTAAACAAAAATATGATAAATATACTTCAGTAGACAAATAATTACATTAACATGTAAAAAATAACAAAATTGACTAGAAAATTTACATTTTACAATTATAGTTATGAATTATTTGTGTATTGGGCTCAATAGTGGCTGGCAAGCTAAAAGCATTCTCTGTCTTGCTCTTTTAAAACTAGCCATTACATTGTTTACACTTTTTACTAATGTTTGAGCAGAAACAATATCACCAGTATTTATATTATTTCCATTTTCAATACTTTTACTATATTGTTTTAGACTACTAAGTGTGATATTTAATATACCTCTTTGTTCTACTTCCATTCCAAACTTGCTTAGAAATTTATCCTAAAAGATACATAAATACATTATTATTTTTTAATAAATTATTTAAAAATAAGTTAATTTTTAAATAGTAATTACATTGAAATTGTTAGGTATGCTATTATAATTGGGTTCAGATAATTTTACTGATCCACCAATAAAATATCTTCGTAAATCATCAACACAACTTCTAGACTTAGGTAACCAAGCTTCTAGTTTAATATTTTTATTATATGAAGTTGGTGTTGACCATTTAGGAATTTGATATGATGAATATCCTTCAATACGCTCCTTGTTCCATGAATCAATTGAATATATTACAAATGTTATAAATGCAGAATTGGTTAGTTTACCTAAAGAATAGAATTATTAGACTACAAAAATTACTTAAAAATTTTAAGTAATAAAATTTAAAAAATCAAACCCGTAGGATAATCAACTATATTGGACATTATCATTGTAACATTGAATAAATATGAAAATATTGAAGTCATATGGTTATTTCGACGACATGTTTGAGTAGTTCCTTGAAGAGAATTAGTATTTACACATTTCCATCCTGTTAAAAAAATTGTAAAGAATTATAAAAAAATTAAAACGCAAAAGCACTTCTATTTTATTAATATAATTACATTTTAATTGCAGTTTTATACTTTTATAAACTACTTGCAAGATGATTTGGGTTTTGATAAAAGGTTTGGTCCATATAATATTCTATGTATCAATTTAAGGGTTACAAAAAATGTAATACTTTAAATTCAAAATTTTTCTACATAATACATCCAGTAATATTACAATATATTATTTTTATTTTAAATTCTGAACAAAGTCAATAAGTTAGTATTTTTACAACAATGTTTATATATTTTTCTTTATCTGTGAACATTTTTTTGTGTAGAAATACTTGTCCAAAAGTCTCGATCAGCAACTTTTTGAAACCGGATTTACGACTAGTTGGTACTAGACGTCATTTTTGGAATTTCTCAATTCTTCAATTTTTTTATGGAGGAAAAACTACCCAAATTTTGTCAAAAGACTTGGAAACAATAATTTTTTGATCCAAACTTTATAAAAATTTGAACATAGACAATAATATAAGAAACATTTTGGCGCAAGAAAATTTCAAAAATGTGGAAAAAAGAATTTGGACATTTTTCTAACCCTTTTTTCTCTCATTAATTATTATTTTATTTTCTCTATTTATAAGATAAAAAAAAAGTAAAGTAAAGCAAAGTATAGAGAAGAAAGCAGAACATACTTCGCACCGCAGATATTCTTCGCTCTTCGGTTAGGTTAGGTTGTTCTTTTTATTATTAACTTCCTTTGTTTAGAATCATCTTATCAAAGAAATGATTTATCGTTTATTTTTTTAAATTTTACACACACGCCAAGAGTATCTCTGACCCGAGCAGCAAAGAATATCCATAGTGTGATGTCCGGCTTTTCTATTAATAATATATACTTTACTTTACTTTTTTGTGTTAAAAGTACTGTTTTATTAATACTATACATATAATTTATCAAAATAAGTGTAGTACTCTATAACAATATGTAAACAAACACTTATTTAATGAAGAAAATTGTAATGCTATTTAGTTAACAGAAATATGACATTCTTATTATATTACAAGGCAGGGCGAATTTACAAACGCATTAACTGTTACAAAATTTTTTTAAACAAGCCTATTAGCATTTAAATTGGCAATTATTACGTTTGAGCACTATTCATCCGTAATCGAGGTGCACCCAACAGCGAAGTACACCCATAGGGAGGACTCCTGGGTCTAAGGTGGAGCCCCAGCTAGGCTTTGCCTAGATTATTAATATATAGAGTAATTAAAATATATAAATTAACATATCAGGAATACCATATAAAAAGCTGGACATACTTCACACCATGGCACATAAGATCAAATACCTATATTACAACAAAAATAGAAAAAATAATTTTATTCATGCCAATTAAATATGGTTTTAAAATATTCTCTACAAAACCAGCCTATAACAAACCGTTATAATTACTTTTATCATCCCAACTCATTAGCCCGTGTGTGCACATTAAGTTGAGTTATAATTCAAACAGCCAATAACGATTAATTCTGCTTGGATGAAGATGGAGTAATATAATACTTATTTTTTTAAACTTTAATTCCAAAATCTCAACTTTTTCAAAATAGTTATGGAAGTTATAGGTATGTACTTTAAAATTGAATAATAATTATAAATATAACATAATATAAACCGTACTTTTCCATGTTTAAGAGAAATCAAAATGATGGTATAGTTGTATTTAAAAAGGACAATTTAATCGTAGAAATGTATGAAATAAATAATTAGTTACAAACTTTTAAAAAATAAAACTAATAGTTAATGATATTAATTTTAAATAAATGAGTATACAGATCTTCGCCTAGTGATAATATTATTATTTTCGATTGATAATATATTAAAAGCTGATTGTAATTTAAGTGATTATTATATGATAATTGGTGATCTGAATATAGATTTTGTTGGGAACATAATTAATAATGATTATTTTATTGGCACACAGTATTAGATATTTTATTAATGTTTATACAAGGACTCCACTGGGATGTTTTCATTTATGTTTAGACCATATATTTATAAAATTTATTAATTATATAGAATATAGATAATAGAATAGAGGCAGGAGTTATACAAACAATTACTGATCATTATTCAACAGTAATCGCATTAAAATTAATGAACAAATTTTTATCATTTGCTAACAATATATACAAAACTATTGATTATATTAAGTTGAATGAAATTTTAAAAATAGAAACCAGGTCAGATGTATTTAATGTTGATGTTAATGATAGTTTTGACATTTTTATAGATAAGATTGTTCGTGCTATAAATTCAGTGACAATAATTAAAAAATCTAAAACGAAAAAAAAAACATATAAAGGAATGGATGACATCAGGTCTGTTACGTTCTTTACGCAAAAAAAATTTGTTATTTTAAAAAGTAAAAAAACACCTATACAAAGGTAATTTTGAATGAATGAGAGCATTTTATTTTTCAAAAAACACAACAAATTGTAAAATTGTATGATTTTTAAACTTTTAAATAGATTTGTGTAGTTACTATTTAGTTATTATACACACAATTGATTATTTAAAAATTATTATTAAAAAAAAAAAAAAAGTTTTGAAATTTTTTGTAGAAAAGTTTGTCTATTAACAATTAGATTCCATGTGGAGCACAAATTTGTTGTGCACTAGACGACCATATTAATATTATTTACAAGGACTGACACGTTGTCCAATAACACACAGAATTTTAGAGCACATTCAATTAGTGCACTAAATCTGATTTATCGTGCCACAGTGTTCTTAATTTGTATAATTATGCATCTCAAAATGCCTGTATACATCTGACATGTCTATACAAAATTTTGAGTAACTATAACTGACAACTGATAAGTCTAGTACTGAAGTAAAGTAATAACAATTTTTTTTAGTGTCTATTGTTTTTAAATCATATAACATTTTTGTGCACCACCTTTTCCAAACCCAACAAATCACAACTCAAAATATTTTATGGTTATAAGACAAAAGTAACTAAGCGACATTAGGGTGTAAGTAACAAATTTTATATAGCTGGACAAACAATAAACATATTTTTTATTTCAGAAAATCTTGAAAATAAAGCTTAGCCTTTTTTGTGTTATAACTATCAATAATCTCACCACAAGCACGCTTACAGAGATTAGGTATCAACATAATTATAATATTATTTATGTGTATATATTTGTAATATTTATATTAAGGTTTGAAAAAAATAAAAAAAATAATAATTTAAATACAAAATTGCACATTACAATATAACCTCATTAATTCAGATAGTCGTTTTATAATAATAAATTATGCTATTTTATGCTGTACACTAAAATAAACCTGAAAACGAGTGAAAAATGATTGATCGAATGAAAAAAAAAAAAATGATTTTGTTAGGTTTAATACTGTATTGATTTATGTTATGTGTAATATTACATTCAATACGATTTCCTTAAATATATTTTTTATGATTTTTCGTTATTATGTTTAATCTTATTAATTCAGATAACCTAAGAGCCCTTGTCCAAATAAATAAGGTTCTACAATACTTGATAAATGTATAAACTAAATTTGAAATTTTACCTGTAGGGAGATCAATGAAATATCGAATAAATAAATTGTCATACTCAAATCCACAAGCTGATTTTATTTCAGCAAATACTTCAATAGTGTCAGATTCTGGCACATAAAAATCATAATGATCTTTTTTAAGTAGATGAAACTAAAAAAGTAAAATTTTTAAAATTGTATAGGTACACATATTATATTAAATGTATAAAGATCAACAATAATTTACATTTATAGTATCAGCTATCAGTTCTAGTGGTTCTTTTGAAAGGTTTTCTATCCAAAATCTGTACTCAAAACATGAATCCTTAACGCTGCTAACTGGGAGAATATATCCTGCACAATTATTATTGGTAAAATCAGGAAATATTGTTAATATACGGCTGTTAGAATCCCAATATAATGAAACCAGTACAAAGTTATTTTCTTCATTTTCAATACTAAACCGGTTACAAACAAACAATTAAAAAAAAATAAAAATAAATTAACTGATTAATACATATTTTGAATTCTGAGTAGAGTGAAGAAGCTAGTATTTTTACAATGTCTGTTTTATCTTTATTTTATGTGTACACATTTTTGTATGGAAATACTTGTCTAAAAGTTTTGACCATCAACTGTTTGAATCACAATTCGCTTTTAAATGATACTTTTCAAAGATTGTTTTTTTAAATTCTTAATAGTTTTCTCAAAATTTGGGAAAAATTATCCAAAATTTTACCAAAAAAAACTTGGTAACTATTTTTTTTCAATCCAAATTTTATGAAAATTTAAGTATAGATAAACAATAATATGAGAAATATTTTTTCTCATTAAACATTTTTCTTTTATTTTTCTCAGTTTATAGTGAAATAAAAAACTGGCAGAGTATTTTTTTTATTTATTTTTTGTTATAATTTCAATCTTTATAATTTTTAAGTAAAATTGTCTCATATAAATTGAAACTTTTAATTTACACTAGATATAATATTTTATTAAATAACTTTATAGCTGAGCTGAATTCTATACACATTAAACCAAATTTATTAGAAAATTTATTATTTATGAAACTAATACAGTGGAACCTTGATTATCTGGAGTAATGGTGGGGAGGGGGTCACACGAATAAATGAAACCACGGTTAATTGAGACTTTTAATAATAATACATTTATGAAATTGATAGATACGTTAGATTACGTCAAAACAGTTATAGCGAAGATCAAAAGTAAACTGATGGTGATTTGATAAATATAAATTATAAAACAATCTAAAATATTGTTTATCCTTAGATTGTTGTCGTCAAAAATGTCATTAATACTTGTATGTTTGACGATATAGTATATTATGTATAATGTAATATAAAATGTTCGGTTATAACTATGTACCATTGATCTTCATATTGTTATAGTGAAAAATGTCATTAATATGTTTGTCGATATTATATATAATGTAATTATAAGTATTTATGATATGTACAGTCCATATTTTTTTAAATTTTTAGAAGAGTGAGCATAGTTAATCGCGAACACAGTTAATCGAGATTACACTGTATTTCTATTTAACTTAAATATCAATAAATTTAAATAACTATTCAGTTTATTACTAATATAAATATGACAAATAACTTATAATAATACATTAAAATATATTGTCATATTCTGAAATAATAATTTTTACCATGAGTTCATTATTATTTTACATATTACTATATTTTTATAAATATGTACTTTTATATTACCTATTATTTCCAAGATCAAGAAAGACATGCATAATTTGTTTCAAATATGATAGCCTATTTTGCAGTTTTAAAATATCAGATGGTGAATCATCTACAATGTTTTTAGTGAAAAAATGTACGTTCTGTTTATGATTTTTTAAGTTTATTTTCTTAAAAGATTCTAGTAGCACATTATCATAAACCACATTATCATGTAAAAGTTTTCGACTGATCTAAAATAATTTCAAGTGTTAATATGTTGTACGTAAGTAATTATTTAAATTTAAAAATTGTTATCTTACATTTTGTTGATTAAGTTCAGTTTTTAAAAGACTATCCAAAAGTTTTCCTTCGATTGATGAAGAAGTTTCTTCTAAATCATTTTGATCCTGTGATCCTTCTGTTGATTTTTCCATCCAATGAAATATTTTTTCAACCCTTTTTGTATATTTTTTTTCAATTTCAGTATTTTTGTGATGGAATGAAGTGCGAGATAATTCTAAACATACTCTTTGGTAAAAAAAAAAAACAATATTTCATATTTTATTACATAGTTACCTAAATCTATTTATATTTATAGATCATAAAGAATATTTATTCTAGCTGTGTATCCGAAAATTATAAACTAGAGAAACTAAAAATATTTATGGTTTTCAATGATAATCAATGAAATTAACTAATCAATGCGAGTTGATTTTGGAAATCATATTTAATTTAATCTACTATATCCTAAAATGGTACATTTCCTGCAGAAATATAAGAAATATTAGACTTATTTAAATCAGTACTGACACAGATTTCTTTTTTTTGAAATAGTGAAAAAAGTGACAAAAATATATTAAATAGTGAAAAAAGTAAAATACTTTTTTAAATAAATGGAAAAAAATAAAAACGTTGGCCTTCAGAATTTTTTTATAGTAACATCCAAATTTTAAATCAAAGTGCATACCCTATGTATAATTTGGTGTGAATTAAGTTAATTCAAATTACCTGAACTTGAAGTGTTCTATTGATCCTTCACATCTATAATTACCAGCATCATAATCTATGTCATCTTTATTTGTCATTTTTGTTTTTAACAATAAAACAATTATTTCAGTGGTATTGACAATGCATCATAATTAATGTATTTTCAATACAGTTAATAAAGTCAATAAGACATTATTTGCATGATCAGCATGGACAACTATTCATAATCAATGAATTCTACCGGTATAATCTATCCAATCAATGCTTTAAAAATGGGTTGTAATATGATTTCGTGAATACCAATTATTTCAGGTTTATAATTTAGGTGGTAAACCCAGTTACATTGATAATTGTAAATTCATGAAATTCTAAGGACAGGGAATCATTTGATTATTTGTATTCTGTATTAAGCAGTAGCAGCCTTAGATATATATAATGTACATTATATATATCTATGGTAGCAGCTTAATAAAATGTTAGATAAGTAAAGACAAGACAGGCTAGCATACTGCTGATAATATCTTATTCCATGATGTACATCTAATATCTATTCTGTGGTACATACTACATACACTTCATTCCATAGAAAAATCAATATAGGATAACAACGGTTCACAAACTTTTTTATTCAAGTCACCCTAAAAACGATAATTTTTTCTGACACTTCCCAAAGATAATACAAACAGAAATAACCTACCAACAGTAATTATTTTCTATATTATTTAATATTTTATAATTAATATTATTCTATTTTTATTATTATTATTATCAATTTTATTATTAATATTTTCCAATCTCGAATCGAGATTGTCGATAATATTTCAAATTTTATTGTTAATTTTTTATATTTCTAGGTTATAATATGTTTAGAACTTCTTTGAAATAAACATTTCATTTTTTGACGCATGCGCAATGCGTCCTCCTGTATGAATCAACGCTATTCAAAAGGACGCTTGATCCTTGGATCGGTTACCGTCCGCCATCTTGCAATTGTGTAGTTTTTCTATGCTTTATACGTCGTACATCTTTTGTATGTTAAATGTTAATGCCAATTTTTATTTAGTTAACGTTTTATGTGATTGAGTTATAGTTATTGACGTTATTGTACCTAATTTGTTTAATATTCTGTCAAAGATTCATTAGGTATGTTTCAACATTATTACGATTATATTTATAAATTATATGTGTATTGTCATGATTGTCATGTGTTTTATGGTGCTTCAACATTAAATTGAATTACTGATTCCTTGTAGACCTGTAGTCGATAATCTTATGCATCAGATATTTAGATATTTATAAATCAATATTAATAGTGCAATTCGTAATACCATTTAAGTTTATGTTTTGTAATCATACTAATCTGTAATGTATTTTTAAAAATATAAAATTCAATAATTTTGGTATATCATACACATGAACATTTCAAAGCATTTCGTAGTATTAGGTTTTACGGTGATCAGTTTTATAATATGAATATAAAATATAAATTTTAACTTAACCATATATCTTTTGGTCACCCATAATTTGTAGGTTCTTTTATAATTTGTTTATTATTTGATAAGCTGTTTAAAACTAGTAGGTTTAGTTCAAGCCTTAATTTAAGTCGGTTTGTAGTACATTTTCTATTTAGCTGTGCATTTGTTTCTCATTAATTTTGGTAGTATTTTGCCGTTTTTGTCAGATTTTCCCTTTTTTTTGGTAAAAGTATTGAGAAATTGGAAAAATGACTTATCTGAAATATGTATGATTCTGGTTCTATAGAGATACTAATCATAAATTTGAATGTATATTTCTATACAAAATAGTATTTATAGAAAGAGAGAGAAAAAAAAAGCATTTTAAAATCAAAAGCTTCTTCACTCCGTTCAGAATTTAAAAATGAATGAGGAAAAAAGTGTTAGAAAAATGTCCAAACATTTTTTTTTACATTTTCGACATTTTCTTGCGCCAAAATGTTTCTCATATTGTTTATCTATGTTTAATTTTTCATTATGTTTGGATCAAAAAATGATGGTTTTTGAGTCTTGTCAAATTTTGGGTAATTTTGATAAAAAAAAAAAAAAATTGAAATGAAATGAAGGAATTTAAAAATGAGCTCTCTATAGTACCAACCAGAGGCAAATTTGGTTTCAAAAAGTTGCTTGTCAAGACTTTTGGACAAGTATTTCCTTACAAAAAAATTTTTACGAAAGAAAAACTTATCATTTTAATACACTTAACTTCTACTTCCTTCCGAATCTAAAATATAGGTATGTTATTGTTATAGCTCAAAGCTCTAGTTATAATTTTTTTTTAAATAGTTAATAATTATTAATAGAACAAAGGTTATTGTATTGGCAAAATCTTATTGGAACTATCAATTTATTTGAATTTCGGTGAACTATGTCTTATAATCGTTAGGTATTAAGTGTGAGTTTATCGAAATCAAAATAAATTGAAAAATCCATCTCGTATCATCTGTCATATTATGTTCTCACAGTTGTCTGTAGAATAAAAATTCCATAGTTTTTATTTATTTTTAAATGACTGATCCATAGTCATCAAGTTGGGAAATACTAAGAGTATAAGAGTTTTAGGTATGTTCCTAATATCTGTAAGTATTTCACCTTTTTATATCTGTGTGAATCGGAGTTTTAACTGCTGATTTTGTTACTATTTGACTTATCTTCATTTTATTCATAAATCATATTTACTTATTTTTTATATTTAATATCTTATATATTCAGTGTAAATATGAAAATTAAAAAGCCGGACATACTTCGCACGATGGGGTTTTCTTCGCTCCTTGGGTGGTACGCTCTTGGTGGGTGTATTAAATTTTAAAGAAACGATAAATCATTTCTTCAATAAAACGATTCTGAGTGG
>JAIPRM010001666.1:12965-35955 GCA_025469315.1 Stegophylla sp. TES_Ste_2020
AAAATGATGGTTTCCGAGTCGTTTTTGTCAAATTTTGGGTAGTTTTTTCCAAAAAAAAAAATTGAAGAATTGAGAAATTCAAAAAATGACCTCTCTAAAGTACAATCTAGAGGCGAATCCGGTTTCAGAGAGGTACTGATCGAAATTTTTGGACAAGTATTTCTATACAAAAAAGTGTTAACAGAAAAAAAAAAACATCATTGTAAAAACACTAGCTTCTTCGCTCCCCTCAGAATCTAAAATATAAAAATAAACTAGTTAATGTATTGTTAAATACAAGGTTATGCCCTTTGTTATCTTTCTTTTTATAAGACTTACCTATAGTAAATGTTGATTATTTTGTGTATAATATTTGCTTAAATTTGTTTTTTATTGTCATTGCTCTATGTGTTCATCTATATCATAATGTTATTCTTTACTCTGCCAATTATTTTTATATAATTAGTGTTGTATTTTGATGTACCACACTTTTTTAACTGCTAAAAATCTTTCGAATCCTAATGACGTCCGTCGGCACCACCAATGGCTTAATTATAAGTTTTAATTTTTATCAAAATTTAATTAATTTATTCATACGTTTGAATTGAAATAAAAACTATATTTAGTAAATAATGAAATATATTAAATTTGTGTTTGATTAATGTATAATTTTTTATAGTTGGAGTTAGTTTATAGTAGTTTATGTTTAAGCACTTTTTTAAATTGCTGTGGGTAGATCCATGGACACCATTGATATGTTTCCACCGACTTGCAGTGTGCAAAACTGTTACATTATAATTTCCAAGTACAGTGTACATACCCAGAAATTCTTATCATTTTTAATAATAAAAATATTAACAAGGACTATAATATACTTCTTGTAGTCTGATTAGTATGTTATATTTATTAGTTATTACATATTAAACATGATTATTATAATATTAGTATTATTATTCAAACTAAAATAATATTTTAATAGTTATTTAAATATTACTATAATAATTATGGCTATTCGTGTAGGTGATGTTTTTAAAAATTATGCTGATTTCGAAGTGTTCTAAGTCCAGTATAAAGAGTCAACCTTTGTTGACTTTTGTATTAAACTAATTTGTTGGTTTTGTATAGTAGATATTAAATAAATTAGGTAATACCTCACAACCTCGAACCTTGTTTTAAAATGCATGTATATTATAAATAGTACTTAACACAACCTATTGAAGTCCCTATAAGTATTGGTTTATTTTTTAGTTCAACAAGCAAACTTGTAATTGAAATTAATACTAATATTTAAAAAAAATTTGTATAAATAATAAATAATTAGTTTAAGGTAGTACCAAGGTGAATTATTATACATACACCTTGGGTTATACTTATGAATAATAAGTATATCTTGGTCGTTGTTAATATTTATTTAATGATGATAACAATGTTTGGGTATATACAATGTACCTAGGCATAATATTAAAACAGTTTTGTGCATTCGTGTCGGTGGATGCATTATACCCACGGTATCCGTAGATCTAGCCACAGTATTTTTAAATTGAATTATCTAAGTTAAATTTTATGATATGAAAATTTGTAATTAATTTAACCAAATTTAATTAATGTATAATAAGTTGATTTCTAAATGTATAATACACTGTGTCTAAAGACCCGGACTCTGATGATATAATGCATACTGAACATTATCTATCTGCACATGTGCACAAGTAAATTTTGATATTGTTTTGTTATAACCACAATTTGAGAAAAATCATGTGTCTCATAGACTATCTTAAATTGTGATAAATTATATGGAAAACAGGTGTTTGTTCACTATATGATTTTAGGGAAACCAACTATATAACAATTATTTATAACTAAAATATTGGGAATAGTTTCATTCCATAGATCCATTAGGCTTTGTTCACTTCAGAAAATTGTTCTTGTACTTTGCATTCAAATTAATACATTTATTGATTTGCTATAAGAAACCAGTTCTTATAGTAGTCCAGAATGAACACTTACTATGTTGAAATAAAAAAAAAAAGTCCAAATATAGATCTTGTGATATGGTTGTCTGTTGTGATATGCTGATTACAATCATAATCATTGTTGTACCAATATCAAAACAATAACTGATAAACAATGCATTATTCTAAATAAATGTGTGTACATTGTTCATTTGTAGTATGAATAACATCAAATAAATTTTTTAGTTTTTATCAGTCTTTAATGTCTTTTTTCATAATTTTCAAAATTAATTTTTTGTTGAGAATGGTTATGGAAATTTAAAGTAATTTTTCAAATTTATAATATTTACTTTATTTATTTGCATTTTAATTGTATAAATATATAATTATTGTTGAATTCGTAACTTTATAAAGCAATGAATAAAAATTGCCCCATTTTATCTCTAAGCCGACACAAGTTAGTACAAGTTCTCAACTTTTCATCCATGTTTAATTTGTCTCTGAAGCAATTAGATTACCATAAAAAACTGATTTGATTGGTGTATTGATGCGAATGGTCTAAATTAAAGTTAAGATTCCGATAACCATGGTGGCATAAAATAATGAAGATTTTAGATGAAACCCATTGATTTGAAAAGAAATGTCTTTTAAGAAAAATTGATATCTTGCATCATTTTCATAAACTATTCGAGATTTTGATTTTTCTTAAAGAACATTTCTTCTCAAATTGATGAGTTTCATCAAAATTTGTTATCAATTTTTGATACCACGCTTATCAGAATCTTACCAAATTAAAGACCATTTTGTTATTACTTTTTAATGCAATGTATAAACACAATATGGTAGAGGCCAAGTATGCTTCGTCTCCTCTCACTTCCAACACTAAGAGTATCTGGTAATTTGGATTGCGCAATAGTTTTAAAAATGGTGATTTGAAAATTCAAAATTGCTTTATAACAATATATAACATATAACATAATTTCAAAAATAATGCAGCTAGAAACTTGAAACTTTCATCAACTACTTAAAATGGTCACGAGAACATTTCATAATAATTCGAAAAGATTTGGTCAGTTTTGAATTAAGTACAGCATTTTGAAAATTTCAGAAATTTCTCATTTTTTGTTAGTTTTTATGTAATAAAATTTTTGATATTAGGACTTAAAAATTTAATGTGATCTTATTGACATATATGTCTAATAGACCTGAAAAAAATTTTGAAAATCGAGACTCAACTTTTTTCTCTATAACCGTTTGAAGTTAGAATTTTAAATAAATAAAAAATAAAATTATCAGTTGGATATACCTAATCTCTGGAGTACCTTTAATATCTTTAATTATCTCTAATTATTTATGCAAAAGTCTACTTTAACGAAGATTGATTTAGAAGAAATTATATTGCCTGATATTTTTTATTTAGAATTTTTAATTCTATTATATAATTAATTACTTTAATAATATTTAGTATGAATATTTAGTGGTAACCATTGTAAATATAATTTTCTGGTATTTATAGAAATAATATTTAAATTCTTTACTTACTGTTTCAAAAGTTAAACAATAAAATGTACAAATCTAATTAAATTCAAGCATATCTAATTTTCATAATGTGTCTTAATTGCTCATTGTAACTTAAATTTAGGTATGTATGCATATTTAATTATTTTATCTGTATTATGGTATTAAGAATTAATTTTGTACTGTGGCTATCCTTGTTTATTGTACTTCAATTGTTTTTCATATAAATAAACCCACTTAAGTATTTTGTCAGTACAAAATTTCACTTATTTGTGTGGTTTATAATCTATGATGTGCATACGGTGGTTGTTATCAGGAGCTGGGTAAGCCTATCCAGCTGTAGAAGTACAATCTAAAGCATTTGGTGACTGATCTAAAGAGGTCAGAATGAGTAATGGAACTAGGGTGTTTGTCGGCGGCCTGTCTCATCGCGTGCGCGAGAGGGATCTCGAGAGGTTTTTCCAGAAAATAGGCAGAGTCAAGGATATTGCTATGAAGAACGGATATGCTTTTGTGGTAAGTGTACAATTTTATTTTAATTTTCAGCATGGGGAGTGGTTCAAGAATATATATTGGCCATTTGCCTTATGGAGTGCGAGAAAGGGATATAGAAAGGTTTTTCAGAGGATTTGGTCGTATTAGAGAAATTTTACTTAAAAATGGATATGGCTTTGTTGTAAGTAAATTGAGTGTTAAGAAATTAAAATTATAACTAATTTTTGTAATTTCAGTGTTTTCCCATACTTACTGCACATATTTTACAGGAATTTGATGACTATCGTGATGCCGATGATGCAGTTTATGAATTAAATGGCCGTGAACTTAATGGCGAGAGGTATATAACTTAATAGTATAATGATTATTCCATATGTAAATTTAAAAGTAGTGTCCATTAGTAATTTATGCATAAGGATTCTGTTAGTTTTTAATTATTTTGTAGTTCTGTAAATATTTAAAATTGTATTAATGATTTTTCTTAAAACAAAAAATAATCTTTAAGTATTCTTTATTCTTATATAAAAAAATTTGCAAAATACAAAATGGTTTTTATGTTAAAATTTGAGTTTCAATTCTAATGTTATGTATTTTGAAATAATTATAATAAATAAATATATATAGGTATAATAAAAAACATCTGTTCATGATATGAATTAATTATTTTAAATAATAAATGTGTTTTATTTTATATTGTTTAGAGTTTCTGTAGAACGAGCTCGTGGAACTCCAAGAGGTAGTGATGTTTGGCGTGGTTCAGGGCGCGGAGGTGATTTACCACCTCCTCCACCAAGACGACCTCGCCGTGATGCTAGGTATAAATTAAAATATAGTATTTTCTTGGATTGTTGCTATTGTTAGTTTAAAAATTTATTTGTTTTGTCACTAATTCTAAATTAAATACTAAATAGTGGACTTACATTAAATCATGAAATATTAAATTTTTTATTTATTAGTTTATGAATAAATGTAATTATTTAAATTTATTGATATTTTTAATATTTTTATAAATTCTAGGGATGACCGAAATGATAGGTATGGTCCACCAACAAGAACAAATTATAGATTAATTGTTGAGAATTTATCAAGTCGGGTCAGCTGGCAGGTAAGAAATCATTTAAATATTGAATTATATTATTTCATTGTCATTTAACTTTAATGTTTTATTAAAGTATTTTAATTTTTGTAATTTGTTAATATTGTTAGTATCTTTTCATTTAAATGTGTCTCCTGAACTTTCTTTCACATGTGGTTTGTTTTTGTGAGGTGCTGTTAAACATTACCATCAATAATATTATCTGAGGAAAGAATCTGCAATTCTATTAAGGTTTATTAAAATTACATGCACTTAATTGCTCGGCTATTAAAAAGAAAAAAATCATAAAATTATATCACCATTCACTTTATTACCCAGTCATCAGAAATAAAACTGAATTGTTCATATATATTCAATTGCATTATATACCTACTAATTTTTATTTTTAGTATCATAAAGTGAATGGTTTGAGTAAACAATTTATTATAATTAAACAACTTATTTTTAATCATAAAAAAAAAGAATGAAAAAAAAAAAAAAAATGAAAAAAAATGTAATATTATTTTTCTAAAGAGCCACCACCACAATGTGTTGGGTTCGATCGATGTCCATACCAATGACATTAAACGCTTGATCTTTGGCCGATAACATAAGAGTGGCACAATCTGAGCACATAGGCCAATACCACAAAGATCACAGTACGATATCACACATTCCATTCCGGGCCTAGGATGATCGGCCTAACCACAAAAGGTGTTCCCAACAATACAAGCCGATCAGCTGCCCAATTTGGTTAACCCCCCACTCATGTCGCCCCACCATGGTCCGAGACCGAGTCGCTTTTCAATACCATTTCAAGTGTTTAAGAGGTATGTATTTAAATAATAACATAAAAAATGTTTGGTATTTGCTAGGCTTATAAAATAAATTATCAAACAAAATTTTTTTGAAAATATTAAAAAAAAATTAATAAAGAGTTAAGGATCTAGAAGATGCAGTAACAAAAAAGCAATTCGTTATCAATCGTCAAAACAACATGGCCATACGATCATCAAAAGCACTTAGATCAATCGACAAAACCCATAATGTGTAACATATCTTCAGTTCATTAACAGCAAATGAGCACATCCCATCATTAATTTATTTTTCAAGTGAAGTCTTCCGAAAACAATCCCATTTTATAACTGATAAAATTGTTAACCTTGTGTAGTGTTATTGATTTAGTAGTATGATTATATATATATATATATATATATATATATACATACATATATACATATGTATGTATGTATATGGCATGTAGTATACATATACTATAATACAATATATGTTTATATATAACTATTTATTTACTATTTTATTATTTCTTATTTATTTATTTTTGTATAGGATTTAAAAGATTTTATGCGCCAAGCTGGTGAAGTCACTTATGCTGATGCACATAAACAACGAAAGAATGAAGGGTAAGGGTATAATTTAAATAAAATAAATGTTGTGTGTATAAATACCATATTTTAAATTCTTTAGTGTTGTGGAATTTGCTTCTTATTCGGATCTCAAAACTGCATTGGACAAATTGGATGATACAGAATTGAATGGACGTCGCATAAGACTTGTTGAAGATAGAAGTAGTAGCCGTGGACGTGGAGGAAGACGTAGTCGTAGTCCTTCAAGTTCTCGCTCTCGTTCTAGATCTAGGTCTCGTTCACGCCGCCGTGTACGGTCTCGTTCAAGGTAACATTATTAGAAGAGGAGGGGCTCAATAAAACAGAAAAATATTTCACAAGAAAAAATAAAATGTGGTAGCTTTTTGTATGCAATGTTATTTCAACAGAATGTTATAATTATAAATAATATTTATTGGATTCGTACAGGACGTTAGAATTCAATAAAATAAATATCCAGATTATCATGAAATAGGAACAGCAATTGGGATAATATATCTCAAGACTGAAAAAATTGAGATTGCTATTAATAATAGAAGTTTTATTTTATAGGATGGGTATTGAATGGAACAATATTGCATATAATCATATTTTTCAGAACAGATATTAATTAAGAAGCTAATTTTTCATGAGTGCTGCTACCATTCTTATTAAAAAAAAAAAAAACTGTGTATTAAACCATTTCAAAAAAATGGACTTATGCTTATCAGCATTAACTAACTATTGATTTTGGTTAAGCACTATGATTGTAGATAAACCAATCTAAGTAACATCAATGAAAAACTAGATTCTTAACAAATTTTTGTCCCAAAAAATATGATCCTGTGTAATACTTTCCCCATTCAATACATATCCTATAGATTAAGATTCCAATTTAATATCGGTTTTTACAGTATTGAGAAGTATTTTTTTAATTAAAACTGTTTCTAACTCAATATTCTAGACATTCTCATGATTTGTCCTAGTTTTTTTACAACTCATGTTAATATCATTCCTTTACTATAATATTCTTTAGTAATATTGTTCTTTCTTGAAATATCATTCCAGAAAAATATCTTCTTGATTAATAGTGAAGTCTAAAATTATTTTCCTGGTTTATACGTAGCCTCTATTATTATACTATTGGATACATTTCCATTTAAAATAAACAGTTGTTGACCTTTGGTTTAAAGAAACTAAGTTACATTTTAAAAATTCAAGACAAATTTCTCTAAAACTTAATTTTATTAAGAGTCTTTATTAAGTTATGCAACATATGCATGTGAACATTAAATTTATTATTTATAAAATACATATTTGGTAAACAAATAAATATTTGTGCACAGAGTGGTTCACGGGAATAGGGTCAAAAATAGACGAGTTTTCCTCAATGCTGAATGAGAGTAGGGAGGTCTAAATAAGCTTATTAGATTCATCAGATAATGCCATTTAGTTACCACTATGGAGCAGTGAAATTTCAATTTCCATGTATTCGATTATGATGTATTTGTGAAAAATAATGAATGTTCCCAATTCACCATGCTTCACATTCTTGGGATGTGCATTAGCTAGCTAGGTCACCTGACTCGACAGATCGTGACTTTTTCCTTTAGGCACACCTTAAATCACGTGCTTATACGCCAAAATGTCATATCTTGGATGAACTTGAGGATGCAGTGAGAATGGAAATTGCATTAATTGTTAGAAATTTGCTTTCAGAGCATTCGCTCAAATTTTCTGGATTGAAGTGTTCCGATTAATATGAATGTCAATGCTCTGTGTTATTAAATAAAATTCAATGTCACTTATTTATATATAATAAAATATTTGTATGTCTAAAATATACCGAGTAATTTCCATCTTTTTTTGGTCCTATTCCCGTGACCCACCCTGTATTTGTGGGGTAATAATTGCCATAGTTTCAAACAATTAAAATATATTTATTTAATAATATAAATACATTTTTTTTTTTTTTTTTTTTTAAGAAATCTCAGTTTTCTTTAAATAAGGTCTACATCATTTTTGAATTACATAATAATTATACATCAAAATGTTTGTTTTGGATTAGAAGTAGGTCACGAAGCCATTCCAAGTCAAAGTCTGAGTCTCGTTCAAAATCTCCTTACAAGTAAGTTTTGTGATGAAAATAATTGATAATTGAACTCTTAGATGGTTAAAAGTATAAACAATGTAATTAATGTGAATAGTTAAGCTTTGAATTTATATTTAAAGTGATATAATCAATATTGTTTTATACATTTAGATATATCTTAATGTAAATCTTTTTACTGCTGCTGACATATGTTAATTCTGTAAATGATAATACTGTTTCTATTGTAGTTTACTATTTAATTCCTTAAGTTTCCTAATTAATTTATTACTATTACAATGGAAATTTGGAGTGAATAATGTATTCTTAATATGCAGAAAAATGATTTCCTTGGTAGAAAATTATTGACTTAACCTAGATGTTATAATTAAAATTAAAGAAACACAAAAAAATTAACAGGATTAATGTTCCTATTTAACATCAAAAACAAAGTAACAGTAAAAGTGGTTAGCAGTATTCTTGTGTATATTTATGATACTAATTTTAATAAGACCATTGTTGAAACAGCCAGTAAATTAATTTTCACAATTTCATTTTATTATTTAATATAATATTATTAAATACTCTAATATATTTATTTGCTTTTAATATTTATAATTTATACTTAAAATTGTAGATCACCTGCTCATTCCAAATCACGCTCCCGTTCAGGATCTGTAGACAAAAAAAGGTCTCAGTCACGCTCTCAATCAATATCCAATAAGCGTATTAAGTAAGTACAAAAATTTTTTTGTCATAATCCAAGGTAGTTTTTACATAATGTTAACTGGGATTTGCAAAATACAAATACAGGAGTTACACAAAGTCTTCAATGAACTTGAAAAATATGTATTTAACTTGCAAATGGATATATAAATATATCAATAGTACATGAAATGTGCTGCCAGTATTTAATGTATATTTATATTGATTTAAACTCCTTTTAATATTTTAATAAATATAGAGTTATTAAGTAATTTAATTATCATTTATGTTGCTAATAATGCATAATAAATAATAAATGCTATTAATGATCAATAAATAAAACTGACAAGTAGATTAGTTGCTAAGTATAATAGGATGTAATTTAACTTATATAATTAAATATTTTATCCAAATTATTTTTGTACTGAAATATTGAAATTTATTGGGTTATAGATAAATTACTGGCTTCAGTTACTTGTGGGTGGGTATATTTTTGTGGTCATTACTATAATATATTTGTTTAATATTTTGCTTTTATATGTTAAAAAAGCATATTATTTGTTAAGGTACACTAAACTATTTTATCATTCATTCTTCACATAATAATAGTTGCAATTATTATTATTTCCATGGAATTTTTGATTTAATCCATAGTAAAAATTATATATATATTTTTTTTAATTTAGACGTGATGATTCTCGCTCACCAGATGAAAAATCCCGTTCACCATCTAGAGAGAAAAATGGTGATGCCAGTCCACAATCTGGAGATGATTAGAGAAACATTGAATCCTCTATTATTATTTTTCTATTATGACAATTAAATATTTTCTATTCAGTTTAACTTAATATACAAGTAATAACTAGATTATTCATGTTCATTTCATAGAGTAAAAGTATCAATTATCGATTTTGCAGATCATTTTGTATTGTGGAATTTAAGATAACATTGAATAAAATATTTATGAATATTGTGTTTAAAAATACATATTCATCGACTAAAGATTAATAATTACATGTTTGTGGTATTATTTTTCTTCTTTATAAGTTTTAATGTAATCACTTATTTTATTTGTATGATATATGGAAGATGAGATGATTATATACTTATATTAAAGACTTTGTGTTCAACTATTAATGGAATTCCTATCCATTTTACTGATAAGATTATGTTCTATAATCTTTCCTCTCTAAGTCATTAATAATTCCTCAAGGTGGGGTCAGTTACAAAACTTGTTTTGTAGTAACAAATATGTTATATTGTAATATTTGTAATGTATAACCAGTTATTCAGCTAAGAGCCAAATATCAAGGTTTGTCTTGTGTTTACCAGTCATTGGCCAAATATTTTTTTTTTTTATTTACTAAGTGTTAAGAGTATAATTGTAACTCTGAAACTAATTGTTACATTTATACTTTTTACTATTATTATATTTTATGTAAACAAAAATAAGCAATGAAAGGCAAGCTTTATTTAAAATAAACTGTAAATAAGATAAAATTTCATTGATATATTTCTTTTTCTAGACTGTTTTTCTTTGAGTATTTTCTTATGTTTAACTTTGGCTGTGATCGCTAGAACATCATCTAAAAGCAATACTACTGGAAATGTTCAATCGGATATTTTAAATGGTGTACCAGATTTTCATGTTTTTAATTGGAGACTATGCAAAGTAGTACAATTATATTATAAAATATACCTGAAGCGGTTTTTAATCGATTTTATCAATGGTTAGGCTTTACATGATGTGGAAAAAAATAATGCAGTTATATCATCTATAAGTGTTAAGTTGGTTTTATTGATACTTTATGAAGGAGCCCTAGGAAGTACTGCAAAGCAAATAGAAAGGATTGTTGGATTTTCTGGTAATAAACAAAGAATAAGGGATCGATATTCACAGAAGTTGCAATCATTACAAGTAAATTTTCAAACTATTATTACGAGATTAAATTAAATACAATTAATTTTGAAAACTATTTAATAAAAAAAGTGTGCTCTTGGCACGTAGGGTGGAATACTCTTGACGGGTGTATTGTGTTTTAAAGAAACGATAAATTATTTCTTCAATAAAATGATTCTGAACGAAGCTTCAACTAATACACAATAATTATCAGTTTTGAAGAATTACACTTGTTAAACTTAATGTTGAACTATAAATTATTTTGTTATATACAACATATAACAAAAAATGAAATATAATTTTCATTTATTCACATACACTTAATGAATATTTCATTAATAATTTCAAATTACAATAAATTATAAGCATCATAATAGAATAAAATAAAATAAAGCGTCTCTAATTATCTTAAATCAACATTTATGCACTGTAATAGTTAAAATAAATTACTGGGTTTAATTCGAACACGGCACTGTTGCGTGGAAGGAGGACCATCTTCATTCCATTGTGCCACACTAACATAATTGAATGTTGGGTTGATATAGTGGGTATTTAGTATATTAATTGAAAATATTGAATTTTCAAAATAGAATAAAATAATTAGAAAACTATTGATGCATTTAGATTTTAATTTACACCATCATATTTAGCGCTGAAAAATACATAAAGTGACAATAAAACATTATTGGCCTTTTGAGTTTTTATAAACTAGAATTATCTCATTATATATTTTGTCCGAACATTCTCCGATTTTTTTTTCAATCAAACCCTTGTAAAATATTAAATTCTTTGTTTGCTCAAAATTTTAATACACAAATATTCGCTATGAAATTCTTTATCTAGGCACTTAAGTGTCAAAAATAGGTCAGATTAATTTTCTTTTATGTATGTTAAACTGTATAATTTTTATGAAGTATTTTCGTGACCAATTTTTAGTAGTTTGTGAAAGTTTCAAGTTTTTTGCTACATTATTTTTGAAGTTATGTTAATAAGCAATTTTCGTTTTGACAAAAATTCTGGTAATTGCATATTTTTCCATTTTTTGTCAGAGTTTCTGCGCTTTTGAAAATAAGTATTGAGAAATTTAAAAAATGACCTCTCAGAAGTACCATCTGTGTGTTATTTTGGATCTATAAAGTTACTGATCAAAACTTAAGTATTTCTCTATAAAAAAGTGTTTACAGAAGAAAAAAAAACATAAGCTTCACTTCGTTTATTAGAATCCAAGAAAACTATATTAAAATTAACTTTAATTGCAAATTTAAACTTTTAGATCCCATAAAATCCCTTAAGGTAGGGTTTCTATGGCATAACATATTGGTGCGACTTTGTTATATCTTGACATGTTCGTCAACACATTTCAGTTTAGCTACACTTATTTGTTTTAGATTATCGTGCATATTGCATTTTTCAACTTTTTTTTAATTATTCAACTTAGGAAGTTAAAATTAATTTAAAATGGATAACGTTACAATAAATAACAATAACATTCTTACTCTTATGTTGGATGAAGAAAATGATTATATTATTTTTTTCTTATACTAACGAAAAAGTATTGAACTGAAGAAATATTCAAAAGTCTAGCTAGAGCGGATTTTTGGAAGTATTAATCAACTAACATTTTAAAAATGATGAAATTAAATTTCGGAAATTTTTTCTAGTTAATCAAGACCAGTAATAGTTTAGATTATCGTTGATGGGAAAAGAGTTAATCATACAACCTAACAATAAAGTGAACAAAACAATTGTGCCGGCAGAAAAATTAGCATTAACTTTGAGTTAGGCTTATTTGAAGGATTATTCCTTAATTTTAGTTATTACTAGGTATTTATAATGAGAACTAATTTTAGTTGTATTACTTTTTAAATAGATATCTCTACTAGTGAGTCCCTAAAATCGTTATCATTTGCATTCCATCATTGTTACTTAAGCATCACAGTAGAAAATATTTTGGCATTTTTGAAAAATAAATTTGTAGCAATTTTTTAAAAGATTCTAATACTTTAGATTTTAAACAAAAAGGAGCAAAATTTGTGTATAAATGGAATTTTCTTATTTGTATCACAGCTATTGAATGAAAATATTGTATTCATATTTTCTTGACCATGATTGATGCAAACTTTAAATTTGTTGCTGTTGATATTGGGTCCTTTAGAAAAGGAAATAATGGAATCTTTTTGAAATCGAATATGGGGATCATGAAGTGGTTCATTTGGATTTCCAAAGAACAGTTAACTTACTGTGTCACATAAGATAGTACCTCATGTAATAGGTGATGAAGCTTTTCGTCTTCACAAACATTATGAAGTCATACATCAGAAAAACTGTAAGGACAAATCATTCAGTAGCTGTCTTTAGCTATAGATTGAGTCATGATAGTAGATAACAGAAAATGCATGTGGGTTATTGAGTCAAAATTTTAGAATATTTTATCAACCTATTAATTTTGGAGACTATGACTATCAATAATCTGGTATGAGTAACCTGTTGTCTACATATATTTATTATGTGAAGGATATTTAGAGACAAATAAAATGTTTTTTTTTTTTTTATTTGATACTGATGAGTACTAAATGCCAGTCAACAATATGATACCAATTTCTAGTAGAGGAAGTTTTTCAAGTATTGAAGGTTTTTGCAGGTTAGAGATTTTTATAAAGAATTTTTGAACAGCATGAGGAAGCAAAGATATTCTCAAAATAAATTATTAAGAGGGGCTAACCGTTAACTCCTCTCTTGAGTACTACCTCATGAAAACGGATACACTTCTTCCACCAGTTCCTTTTGATTTCATGTTTTACAGAACTTTTTTCTGGTCACTTTAAGGTAATACCAAATTAAAAATAATTTTAATAATAATTAATGAAATCATATTTTTTTTTTTATTATTATAAAATATTTTATTTTTAAATTAAGCTTTTCATACAAAATTATTAATTACAAGTAGAGATTGAAATATTTAATAGTCTTACACATGAATAAATAAAATTATATAAAATAAACTTACTTAATTTATAAACATTTGTACTTTTACTTTTGATTCATATTCAAATGCACAGCCGCCTTAGGGATTTTTGGGGCTGGAGCAAAGTAACACGGAGGCCCTTCAACCATCTAATACTGTATGATAAAAATAAAAACTGACTGAAATTTACAAAATTCTTGCAACTGTATTATTACTAACCTTAATCAACCGAGATAATTTAAATTCATGTATTGTATTACTATTGCATTATTATTGCATTCTTATTTTACGCATCAAGACTTTAAGGGGTCGGCTAGATATTTTCCAAAAATGAGGCCCAGGGCAAAATGGCCCCGTTACCCCTGCCTCAGAATGGCCTTATTCAAATGTACATGTACTAACCTGTGAATATGAGGATCCTGAGAATGCGCTTGTTACCATTGATGGAAAAAAATTATGATTAGGTTAGGTATGATTTAGATAATATGTATAGTGTACATGATGTGCAATGATACTCAGTAATTTGTGCAGTTGTTATAATGACACAGCTTGCTCAATAAGCCCTAATTATTATACATTGTATACCAGCGGTTCTTTACCTTTTGTAGATCACGGACCCCCGATGAAAGATTTTTAGAAATCGCAGACCTTTTTTTTGAATACCTTTTTTTTACAAAACATTTTATGATATCACTACCAAAATTATAATAATTATTTTAAATTAAAAATTACATACACATAAAACATACATATTTGTAATTATTTTTATTACACTTAATTTTTCATAAAAAAGTAGTATAAATTATTTTATTTTTAATTATTTTTTTTGTTAAGACTGCCGCGGACCCCCGACATGAGTATCGCGGACCCATAAGGGGCTGCGGATCACAGGTTAAGAACCGCTGTTGTATACACTTATAGTGAATTAATCACAAATGTGTTAAACAATATTGAGTTTAATACTTCATCAATTAATTATTTTTACAAGAAAATAATATTAATATTCAAATACTAATAGATTACACATACTCATGTTCATACTCAATTTTATCTAAAAAGGCAAAATAAAAATGCCAAAAACCATTTCTTTTTATTGGATGTTGCTGATCATGTATTTCAGCGGTTTTCAACCTTTGTATCTTGATGACCCAAGATACTAATTTTAATTGCGACCTATTTGAAAATAATTTCGTTGGGGTAGCTACCCATCTTCTCATACCCACTAAATTTTTTCAATTAACGTAACTAAAAGAAACTGTTACTCTTTGTGTGTTTATTTATTTAAAACCAACGTCTAAAATAGGTTTGGCTGTTGGTCAATTGACCGGTCAAAATCTTGTCAATTGACAAGTCATAAAGAATTTGACAGTCAATTGACAATTTTTTTAAATTTGTATTTTAACAAATTCTTGAAACATATTATTTATCAAATGTGAGCTTCAGAAAGTTTCAGTAAAATATTAGTAATAATATTATCTAAATTATAATCCATATTATATCAATATTGTTTATAGTAAAAAAATTAATTTTTAATTTTCAGATTTTGACCAGTCAAATTCAGTCAATGACCAAAAATGAATTTGATCTGTCAAAAACCCAACTCTAGTCCAAAATAATAAATAATAAAAAATAAATTTTATCAAATAATTTACACAAGAAGTTTTATTAATTATTTTTAAAATTATTTCTCATTTAGTAGTCCAAAATTAAAATATTATATTAACATTGTGAATTTTTATTGACCCATTCAAAATAAATCGCCCCAAATTAGACCTTATAGTTGAAAACCGCTGCTGTACTTAACTTTTGTCTGTTCTCCGAATAAGAATCCCTTATGTTCCTCCAACGTTTTTTAGGATTATAATAGTAATAAATATATAATAATAAATAATAATAAATTTATAATATATTATAAAGCTAGGACTAAAATAAGTATAAAATTAAAATTAAATGAATTACAAAAATATTTAGTTTGATATTTTTATTAAATTAAAAGCAATAGGTTGAATTAATTGGTTTTAAATTCTGAACGAAGTGAAGAAGCTAGTGTTTTTACAATGATGTATTTTTTTGGTACTTGTTTGTTATCGCCCCTCCATAAATAAAAAAAAATATTTCAATGTATAATATCATTTTATTTTAATAGTTTAGTAAAATATGTATAAAATATATGAATATAAAGTTATAATGGAGGCCAGAATTCGGAAATATCTTTGAGGATAGTTTCAAATGCGTCTTGTTCTCCGAGACGTATTCTCCACATAAACTCTGCCAAATATGATTCTAGAAAATTTCTGTGAGTTCCACGACGCTTTTTATTGCCCCATTTAGCAGAACCCCACAACCTCTCAATATTTTGGGTGTGAGCCCCTGTGTCCGGATCGACAAAATTATAGGTGTGGTTTACAGTATTATGTTTGAACCCCACTCGCTGCAAATTATTGTAAGCTTTCCAACAATCTGACGATTCTGAAAGCCAGCAACAAACTAAATGTCCTATATCAAAAATGATAAAACTACATTTTATCATTTTCTAAATTAGATCACAAACGATTAGCAATAGTGATACATTTTATGAGATGTACTGGAGGGGCGATAACAAACAAGAGTGGCAGGGCGATAAATTTTATACGGTGTACTGGCGGGGCGATAACAAATAAGTACCATTTTTTTTTTCTGTATAAACTTTATCGTATGGATCTACTTGTCCAAAAGTCTCGATTAGTAATTTTTTGAAACCAGATTTGTCTCTAGTTGGTACCTCAGAGAGGCAGTTTTTTGAATTTCTTAATTCTTCAATTATTTTTTTTGGAAAAACCAACCAAAAATTGTCAAAAAAGTCTTGAAAACCACAAATTTTTTGATCCAAACTTTATGAAAATAAATAGGTAGGTAGACAATAATATGAGAAATACTTTGATGAGAGAAAATTTTGAAAATATGAAGAAAAAAAATTTGGACATTTTTTTTCTTATTAAATATTATTTTATTTTTTTATTTATTAAATTAAAAAAAAGTAAAGTATAGACAATAAAGCCGGACATAATTCGGATCACAGATATTTTTTGCTCCTTGGGTCTGTCAAATACTCTTGACTCAAGAGACTTTTGGTGGTTGTGTTGAAAATGACGACTGTTATTGTCCTTTATTATTTTCATACTTTGCTCAGAACTGAAAAAATGAAGTAATTTATCGTTTATTTAAAATTCAACAGACTCACCAAGAGTATCTGACCCGAGGAGCAAAGAATACCCATGATGTCTGAAGTATGTACGGCTTGTCTATACTTTACTTTTTTGTAATAGTTAGGATCCTGGAACTGACCTAATAATCTCTGAAAAATTTATCAAGGAAATAATTAAGTTACCTAAACGCTTCAATAATTAACTAAATATTACAAATTTTTTCATCATAATTATTTAATTGAATTTTCCACAGCAATAAAAATGACAGAAAATTTAGAAACAAAACTTAATTATGAATTTTGCTTAGATTAAAAACTAAAAGGCATTTTTATTTTAAATTTATTACCGAAAATATTTATTTATTTTAAGTTATAATAATTTGTATACTCATTTTTAATATTAATATGTATATATATTTAGAGTCATGGTAAGGATGATTATGAATTGGATATTGGTACAAAATTGTTCATGGATACATCAGTGCAACCTAAAAATGACTTTTTACAAGCTGTAACTAAATGGTATAATTCAAGTTTTGAGATGGTTGATTTTAAAAAACCCTTAAATGCTGTAAATGCTATAAATCAATGGGCTGTAAATATTACACATGGGCGTATACAACGATTTATTACAGAAGGTTAGTACCTAACTAAAAAATATTTTCGTAAGTGTATTAATTGAAATTCATTAACAATTATAAAATTTTAGCTGAAACTTATGAAAACACTGTTCTTCTTTTATTGAGTGCTATATATTTTAAAGGCTATTGGACAAATCCATTTAATAAAGATCTTACTAAAATAGGTACTTTTTATTTGAATTCAAAGTCTACTGTCAATGTTCCATTTATGATAAGTTATGACAATTTTAAAACATCAGTTTTAAAATCACTTAATGCTCGATTAATTAGCCTACCATATCAGGTAAAATATGATTTTTGATGTTTGTATATTTACTATTTACCTTATAATTGCACAGGGAAACAAATTTGTTATGTTCATAATATTGCCAGATTCTATTGATGGTTTAGATGATTTGATTAATAAAATTAATCCGTCTTTATTGGGTGAATCAATAAAAAATATGAAGATGTCTTATACAAAAGTTTTGTTACCTAAATTTAATTTTGAGTACACATCAATTCTTGGACCATTGTTGCAAAAGGTTTGAGTTATTTATTTAAACCATTCAATTTTTGTTATATTTTTAAAATAATTATTGATTTTTATGCTATAGTACCTAATTAATAATTGTATAAAGTTAACTAATGTTGAGTTTTAATTTTGTATATTAATCATTATAGTGCCTAAATAGTGTACAAACTGAACTAAAATATTAATTTGTTTAATTAATAGTTAGGTATTACTGATATATTTGGAGCAAAAGCAAATTTAACAAACGTGGGATATGGTCTTTTTGTATCTAATATACTTCAAAAAGCTGGACTTGAAGTAAATGAACAAGGAAGTATTGCATATGCTGCTACTGGTTTGTTTACATTTGCATTTTTTGCATTTGAAATTATTTATAATGACAAGGGTAGTATTAAAAAATTTGTTGTTTTTCTAAATTAAAGGTTCCTTGTAAAAGGTATAATTTAATATAATACAGGAATTGCATGTTAGGATTTTGTATTAATAAATTCAATTTGTAAGAGAAAGTTTAATTTTAATGTATTACTATCTTATAAATCTAGATTTCTTACACACTGAATTAAAATTTCTGCTGTACATTTCTCATCAGTATACTATCATTAACTTGCCAATCAGAGAGGTTTTCATGTCATCTTTAATTTTGTTTTTCTTCTATGAGTCAAATTTGTGTCATTTTGGTAAAAATTGTTAGAATGCCCAAAGTTTCAAGTTTATTTAATAGTAAGGAAGTTGTATACTTCTAAGAATTTCTAAATTAAATACTTAAAAGCCTTTTAATTTTTATTTGAAAAATATTAATTTATAGAACAAGCCATTCATTTAATGTGTTGACAAAGAAAAATAAATAACATCAATAAAAATAAAGTTTAGGAAAGACATAAAGCAGTGATTAAAGTTATTCACAAGGTTCTTTTTAGACTTTAGAATACATTATCCTGGAATGAGAAAAATGTAGTTTAGTTATAAGATTATAGTAGGGGCTTAGATTAGAATAAAAAATTTTAGTAGTTATATTTGGCTATGAGGTAAAGTGAGGGTATATTTAGGTATTTTTTTTTGTATATTTTTATTGGCAATATATCACAGAGCAGAAGTAACTATTCTAAAGCAGATTGATTGGAATGTGCCTGATGAATTTTTGTGTTAAAATACCAGACTGAACTAATTATGAATTTGTTTAAAATAAATTCATTAGGAAGTAAGATTTTGGATTTTTAAATTTATAAATTGTATAAAAATATTTAAAAAAATTCATAAAAAAAGGTAGTTTAAGTATACAATAAAATATACAATATTACTATTTTTTTTTTAAATCAGTTATTTGTAAACCTTATGTTTTTGCTGAATAAATCATAAAAAAATGTTGTTGTTTTTTTCATATTTTTCGATCATTGTTTTAAATTATAATAAGTACATATTCATGTACATATTTTGGTTTCTTCTTTACAAAAATATAGGTTTTTTGGTCATTATAAAAAATTTGATGCATACTTTATGAGTTTAAGATTATTTAAATTCATGTTGAATGAATAATTTTTTGTTTATATTATAGAAGTTGATTTAGATGACCGAATTGGTGCATCAGTTGAATCTGAATTTGAAGTTAATAGACCATTTTTATTCATGATAGAAGATATTACAATGGACACCATTGTGTTTGTTGGACAAGTGACAAATCCACTTGCTCAAGGGTCTCCTATAGTTTCTATTCCAGTGGTTAATTCTCCAACAATAATGAAACGTAATTGTACAATTTAAAATTATTATTATTAAAAACACAAGTTAATAGCTAATACATATTAAATATTTAAATATTTGATATAACTTATTTATTTTTATTAATCATTTAACCCCAACAGTATTGTAAAAATGTACTTATTTGATGCCATATATATACATATATATATATACATATTCATATTGACGTAAATATGCCTAATAAATACGCAAACTTTATAAATAAAACTTATTTTTCATAATTTGTTACACATCAATTTTATCTCCTTCTAAATACTCTCCTTCCATAGCAATGCACTAAATCTACTATTATTGGTTTCCATCTGTTAAAACATCCTATAAAGTCTTTGAAAGTTATGTTCTTCAACTCTTTTGTTGTTTAATGCTTTATGGATTTTACATCACCCTAGTTGTGTCCCTTCATAACCGTTTTACATTTTGGGAATAAATAAAACTTACAGGGGGCTTAATCTGGGGAATTTAGGGGGTGGTCAAGTGTTACGATCGAATTTTGGTCTGTTTCAAACTCTTTTTGTCTCAGCTTTTGGTTTGGTGTCAGACAATAAGCGGACACAATTTTTTTTTATCAAAATAGTGTGTATAGATAATTTTCTGATATTCAGCATATTAGCCAATATCCGGACAGTCATCCTTCGATCAGGAAGATCTAGAGATTGTATGCGTTTGATGATTTGGTCATCAAAAATGGTTGGAGGACATCTTGGCCTCCCGTCATCTTTGCAGTTTTCATGGGCCTCGCTGACACGCTTAAAAATAGCTGTTTTCTTCATAGTATTATCTCCATAAGCAATGTTTAACATTTTATGAATTTCTAGCGAGAGGTTTCCAAGTTACATAAAAAATTTGATGATCACTGTTCTGTTATCCCTGTTTCTACAATAGAGAAAACATAACACAAAAACTGTTTGTACACTGTTTATATTATAGTATCAATAGCCCGTTGTTTAATGCTATATTATCAGTAGTTGTATCACATGTTTAGTATAATATGATGCTGTAATTTGTTCTAGATAACCAGTTAGCGTATTTATTGGACATAACTTGTTAATGTATATATATACAGGGTATTCTTTTTTTCTATTCAAACTTTTAGAATGACCTGAATTAATAACCTGTTTTGCGAATGTGGGACTTAAAAGTCCTAAAATCTTAAACCCTTGTTTTGACATGCCACTTGATTTTTGGAACTTAGACTTCAGCACCCAAAATTATGAAAAATTGCATGACATATTTAAATAAATCTTTAAGTGGACAGAAAATATCTAATTCTAATCTCTAAAACTAATCTAATCTCTAATCTCTAAAATTTTCTAAGAATAAACTGAATTATTGAAATAAATTATTTTAAAAACTATGAAAACTGGAAAATGATTGTTCAAGTAAAATTTTTTACCTTCTTGTATCTGTTTTTAGATATGTTTCATAATTTTTGATAATTTTCGATGCCAGTATGATGCTTGAGACACTGGTATCAAAGTAATCTCTAAAAGTCGGACATTCTTTGCATCATGGATATTCTCGCTCTTGGTGGGTGTACTGAATTTGAAAGAAACAATAAATCATGCCTTCAATAAAACAATTAAGATTTGAGTTTTAGTATATTCAAGACAATTTTATAGTAAAATTATAAAGTTTATTATTATTACAAAATAAATTAATTTTTTACTCGGCAATTAATCTTAATTTCTTTATTCTATTAACTGAGGAAAGGATTTTAAATATTTTTGTTGGGAAAAAAGTGTAAGAGAAAAAATTAACAAATATTTTTTTCACATTTTCTATGAATTTCTTACTCAAAAAGTTTAACATATCAGTTCAGTGAGGAAGCTAGTGTTTTTACAATGATGATGTTTTTTTTTTTTTTTTTTGTAAACATTTTTGTATAGAAATACCAACGCAAAGTCTCGACTAGCAATCTTTTGAATCAAAATTTGCCTGTAGATGGTACTTATGAGAGGCCATCATTTTAAATTCTCAATAGTTTTCTCAAAATTTGAGAAAAACTACACAAAATTTGACAATAATGCTTTAAAAACTTTGTTGTTTTTATCCAAACATTATAAAAGTATAAATATAGACAGACAATAAAATGAAAAATGTTTTGTTGCAAGAAAATTTTACAAATGTGAAAAAAAATTTTTGAAATTTTATTTTAACAAATTTTTCTCATCAAAAATGTTTTTTTCCTGTTCTCAATTAATAGTCTAATATTAAAATGGCCGAGTACATAGTAATTTTTTTTGTAATGTTAATAAACTATAATTTTTAGGTAAAATTTCTTATGTAACTGAAGTTCCACTCAGAATCATATTAATGAAGATATAATTTATCATTTCTTTAAAATTGAACATTTCCGCCAAATCCTAATCGAAGAGTGAAGAATACCCATGATGCGATATGTAGTCCATTTTAGATTCTGAACGAAGTGAAGAAGCTTATGATTTTACAATGATGTTTATTTTTTCTTTTTTTTTCTTTTTTTCTTTTTTTTTTTCTTTTTTCTCTTTCTGTGAACACTTTTTCGTATAGAAATACTGGACCAAAAGTTTCGATCAATATCTCTAAAGAACCGAAATCATACCCAGATGGTACTTTAGAGAGGTAATTTTTCAAATTTCTCAATACTTTTTCCAAGCGCGGTGAAAATATGTCGAAAAACGGCAAAATTTGCAGTTACCGGCATTTTCGTAAAATTGAAAATTAATTTTTACCATAACTTCTAAAATAATGCAGCTAGAGACTTGAAATTTGCACCAACCACTAAAAATATATACGAAAATATGTCATAAAAATTTCAAAAAGATTTGATCAATTTTGAGTTAAGTACGGC
>JAIPRM010001667.1:7402-26593 GCA_025469315.1 Stegophylla sp. TES_Ste_2020
ATTTTTATAAATTTGTTATTTGAAAAGAAAAACTGTAAATAATATGATGTATAATTCATTTCTTATAAAATTTGTAAGTGAAAAATTTAAATGTTAAATATTATGTACAATAAATTGTATTTTATTCTTAAAAAATAATGAATGTGACCTAACTTATTATAATCACTGTGTATAATAGCATATATGTAATACCATACACCGTCATAACAATTTACTCGTCAACTGGCGATAATGACATCGCAGTCGATGGCATACAATCGTAAAACGATGAATAACGGCGCGCGGCGATAAGAATCGACCGCGAACGATTAATGACGATAAATTAATTATGGGGGTCGGGCATCGGACAGCGCTCATTCGTGCATGCGCAAACTGGTGTACTCTTAAACTGAATAGAGTATAGGATACGTCTCTGAATAACTTGTGTTACTTCTTAGAAAAGCTCCCTGCTCTAGCTTAATAATAAAGTATAAGAGTAAATAACTGAAGCACTGTTCCAATACTTGCATTCAATTACAGAATTTAAGTTCTCAGTCCTCAGACCACACAACATCGTTAAGAGGTGTGAGTGTGTGACAGTCAACACACATCATATATGATGGGTTTGACACCACTGCTTATTACATCAACACTGTTGTGAATTGTGGTATACAAGGCCATGGACATTTATACAAATAATATATTAATATGGATGCATGTATAGGTGAGACTTTGATATAAACAAAAAAAATTACTGAATTGTTTTATAATTTTATTTATACATATTATTTCTATATTGATACAAAATATTAAATTAAAAAATCTGGGAGTGCTAAGTACTCCCTATCTTCCCTAACTGCACCCATTGTACACTCTAATTTATAATATGAAATCAAAGCACTTAAATGATTAATTATTAATAAGCAATGTACCTAATATTTTTTTCTATTATGGTGATGTATTGCAAATCAATATTACGATACAATATCAGAAAAATAAAAACAATATTGATAATGAATAATATACCGTTGGCCAATACTAATACTTAATACTATATCACCTAAGGTTGGATCTGCTCTACAAGCAAAATAATTACATTGCTTACAGTTCACAAAAAAATTTTATCCATAAAATTTCAGATATTTAAAAACATATTTTACGATGACGGTCAGTCATTTATCACTTTTCCAACAGTCAATACTTCAATAATTTGGCCCAGCTGAGTCCGTATGAATGTTATATTATACAATATGTATTATTGTATTTCTACAAATGGATTTGTTTTTTTTTCTGTTGCTAATTTTTGTAGTAATTAATTTATCAACAAACAAATAACAATTTGATGAAAAAAAAATATGAACAAATTCAAATAAATTGATTTTTATAAAGATTTTGATCGATAATAAATTATATACCTACACCCATAGTACTAAAAATCTGCACAGGACTATGTAAATAAATAAGGTACTTACTTATAGACTGAACAGGTGTTAACGGTACAATTCTTGTATCATGATGTCGTCTTCTTGTACGTCTTTCTAATATGAAAACAGCACCGCGGAATATTTGCAATTCAGCCACTTGTGTAGACATCCATAATAACACAATTAGCACAACAATAAACAATATACAGAAAAACTGTATAACTTCATCACCAAAACCTTCCACTAATGCCATACCTACATATTAATATAAATGTATATAAATATTATGTAAAATTTTTATAACAGAGTTATCACCAATGACATTATAAAGTACTCACTGTTTGATATTGCTTTATAATTTGATGATCCTTCAATTGTCCCCACTTATTCCCATGGTAACTAAAACTGAACATATAGGTATAATAATATATCTACGAAAAATGGTGTTTTCTTATTTTATTGTAATTGGATTATAAAATTTCAAGGTTGTCTAGATATTTTAATGTTAATACTTACAGTAAAATGTTAAACTTTTTAGTAAACGTAAACTAGTTATTGGCCCTTGAAATTGAAGGCTAAATTTATAAATTAGAATTTAGCTAAGTTAAACAAGAATCTATAAAATGCCTCTGTATTCTGTAAATTGTAAAGTAGTATGTACTTATGCTGAACCCAATTTTGTAGGCTGGTATTAATACTATAGTTCAAGACCCTGGGTAGTGAGTAGTATTCATTGATATTAAAGTAGTATAATCAATGGTAGTATCACAGTGCATATGTGGTAATCACGAACTAAGATCTTAGTCCATGGTGGTAGTAAAAAATAATTATTGGCACATAATATGATAACACAATCCCTGCATTATCATTTGTATAACTAACGACATCTTGTTTAAAACAATTGCATAATACTTATCTTCATTGAATGATTGCTGATTGATTAATGATTAAAGTATAATAGTTTAGTATATAGTTTTAGTAGATTTAATTAAAGTAATTTAGTTTGATGTTTGATCATTATTTATTTCAATTAGCACAGATATAAATTATGCAGTGGTTCATTATTAAAATAACGAGCGTTTCAATTTTTTCATCAAAATATAAAATATAGACTTATTAATTGTTTAACAAGTAACATGTGCCTAAAGGATATTATAATTAAACCATTAATACTCAGTGACGTAAACCACTAACCCCTGAACATCTCAATAAAATTTTAAAGGAAAAGGGTGGTTGGCGGAGTTAAAATAAAATAGCCGGATACACTTCGCACGACGGGTGTACTGAATTTTAAAGAAACGATAAATCATTTCTTCAATAAAACGATTCTGAACAAGAGAAGCTGATAATATAAAAAAAAATGTTAAAAAAATGTCCAAAATTTTTTTTTCACATTTTCAAAATTTTCTTGCGCCAAAATCTTTCTTATATTATGATTTCCTATCTATGTTTAAATTTTCATAAAATTCGGATCAAAAAATGATGGTTTCCGAGTCGTTTTTGTCAAATTTTGGGTAGTTTTTCCGAAAAAAAAAAAAAAATTGAAGAATTGAGAAATTCAAAAAATGACCTCTCTAAGTACAATCTAGAGGCGAATCCGGTTTCAAAAAGTTATTGATCGAAACTTTTTGACAAGTATATCTATAAGAAAAGTTGTACACAGAAAAAAAAAAGTTTCGCTTCGTTCAGAATCTAAAATAATAAATAGGTACCAAGTGAAGTTTGTCTTCACTTTGTATCCAGGCTTAGGACCTGCAGCAATGTTGGCATGTTTACAAACGACCGTGCGGCGCCGACTAAATGTTTATTGGTAAATTCCGCCTTTATCGTAATTTCTTCGATTTTTTTCAGTCAAACCCTTGTCAAATGTTTAATTATTCGTCCGTAAGAAATTTTATTGCATCAAAATATTCCCTATGAAATTCTCTATCGAGGCACCAAATTTTAAAACAATCAGTTGGGCCAATTTTCTTATATGTACGTTAAAGTGCGTAATTTTAGGAATAACTAACGAATTTCGTCGAAATTCTAACTTTAAACAGGTATAAAAAAAGAAGTTGACTAACGATTTTTGAGATTTTTTCAGATCAATTAGACATATATGTCAGTGAGATAATATTAAATTTTCAAGTCTTAATATCAAAAATCAAAAATTTTATTACATAATAACTAACAAAAACGAGAAATTTCCGAAATTTTTAAAATGCTGTACTTAATTTAAAATTGATCAAATCTTTTTGAAATTATTACAAAATGTTTTCGGGGCCGATTTTAGTAGTTGGTGAAAGTTTCAAGACCTAGCTGCATTATTTTAGAAGTTATGTTAAAAAGCAATTTTCAATTTTACGGAAATATTTTTCATATATTTTTCCGTTTTTGGTCAATTTTTCGTCACATTAGCCACGTTTTTGGAAAAAGTATTAAGAAATTGGAATAATTACCTTTCTAAAGTACCACCTGAGTGTGAATCGGGTTCTATAGAAATACTGATCGAAACTTTTGGACAAGTATTTCTACACGAAAAAGTGTTCCCAGAAAGAGAAAAAAAATATTCATCATTGTAAAAACATAAGTTTCTTCACTCCGTTCTAAATCTTAAAAGTAAAGTATAAACAAGAAAGCCAGACATACTTCGCTCCTCGGGTCAGGTATTATTCGTGGGTGTGTAAAATTTTAAAGAAATGATAAATCATTTTTTCAATAAGACGATTCTAATCGAAGGAAATTAATAATATAAAGAACAATAATAGTCGTTATTTTCAATATGCCCACCAAGAGTATCTGACCTGAAGAGCAAAGTATATCAATGATGTTAAGTATGTCCGCCTCTCTTGTCTATGCTTTACTTTACTTTTTTTTATATAATAAACAAAGAAAGGAAGAAATATTAATGTGAAAAAAAATGTTAGAAAAATGCTCAGTTTTTTTTTTCGTATTTTCAAAATTTTCTTGCTCCAAAATGTTTCTCATATAATCTATCTATCTATGTTTAAAATTTCATAAAATTTGGATCAAACAACGATGGTTTTCGAGTCTTTTTCGACAAATTTTTGGTAGTTTTTCAAAAAAGAATTAAGAAATTAAAACTTTAAAAAATGACCTCTTTTAAGTACCAACTAGAGAAAAATCCGGTTTCAAGTGTTGCTAGTCAAGACTTTTGGACAAGTAATTCTAAATGTAAGTGTTTACAGAAAAAAAAAAAATAACCATCATTGTAAAAACACTAGCATCTTCATTTCGTTCGGAATCTTAGTCTAGAATAATATTCATAAGAGATAAATATAAATGTAATAACTTCTTAACATTTAGAAAACTCTGTTTCATATAAATCAACTATCTTTTTACACGTCTCGTAAAGCGAAATATTATTATTATTATTTTAGTTTATTTCCATTAATAATGAAGACCGTTAATGATAAACTTTAAATTCATTCGTAAAATCACTAAGGAAAATTTTTGAACACCTTCAATTTTCATGTCAATAATTATTTCCTTACACTAATATAAATATTAATTCTTTATACTTAAACTTTATAAATCCAATAAATTATTACATAAAACGTATTTATTTCAAATAACTATTTGCTAAGTTTATGAAAACTAATTTTGTGTCTTTTTAATTATTTTCTGTATTATTAATTTGTTGTAAATCTTCATTTTCATGTCCACTTATAATTGTTAGTACTATCATAATCAACACTGAACTGAATCGTGAAATTCATTTTTAAATACCAGCCATTTTATGGGCCGAATTTTTTCGAGGGCTATAAAAACTTCTTATTTTGCTTGTTGGTAGATCCGACCCTGCGTATAGTGTAGGCAGGCCGTGAATTGGTGACTCCTGGTCCCTGGTTCTGATCTTGGCTATCTTGCAAGACCGGTGGACGGTGTCATTTACTCGTAAGTATATAATGGGATTTAATTGTGGGGACCGGTGACGGAGGATCTGTTGGTCACACTGTGACTGGTCAGTGGGTGCGCTGTCGCGGACCGGACACATCTGTCGGTGTGCTTCGGTTGGTATGAGCGCCAGTTTAGTTCTCTCCTCTCGCCTGTCCTGCCGACCGTATCGTGGAGTTTTGGTTCCGTTTACTTCGGTAGTTCGGTATACGGACGGGGGAAAATAATATTGCGAGTTAGTCATAAAATGTCATTCGGTTTCACAACAATACGAACTGCCCTGAGCGCCGAGCTCCGGTGATTCACCGATTCGTGTTCACGCAGATTCATGTCAAGTCTCGCTGTCTAAACCTAACGCCTCGCCGTGTCCTTCGCCTGTCGCTCGAGCAGGATATCCAAACCTGTGGGTACTCCTGCGGCTGCTATTGCTGCTATCTGGACTATCCACCCGTCCAAACACCGTACCCTGTCAGTCCTTATTCTCGCGTACGGTCGTGTAACCGCCACTACCGGATATCCTAGCTCGTGCAAATGGCCGACTTTGGACGTGGGCCAGTTATGTAAGGGGCCCCGCCGCAAGCGAGTGACGACACATCGACGACACCACCACTTCCCGCCCGCGACCATCTCGCCGCATTGCTCTACTCGTCGTCACTCTGCGGTGACTTTGGACACACCAGACTTGGCCTGATACGGATAACTACCACGTCGCAAAGGTAACGTTCATACTACATTTTTTAGAAAGTTCAAGTATAAAATTTTTATTTTTATTTTCTTTTGCTTTTGGGTTTCGTCTTTTAAGACTTGTCACCTGCGCGCCAATATAGGTATAATTATAATTAATAATATTGTGTGTGTGTGTGTATTTATATATAGGAGTACACGTATTCGTCTATTATCGCTTTTATCATCTAAAGGGACTTCACTTTTCGCCGCACATTTTTTTTTTATATAGACTTGGTCCGCCTCGTGTCTGAAGGTGACCTAAATATTGGGTGGTTCGGATGTGGCGCTTGTAAATGTAGAGTAGCGGTGGCGTTGGCTACCGCTTAGGAGTGTTGTAGTAGCATCGTCATCGTCGACGACGTCGTCGTTTGGCGAAATAAGGTTGGGCAGTACGCGGTGGAGTGTCGGGTGTCAGTCAGTCACGGTGTAGGAGGCGGTGGTAGGGAATTTTTCGTCCAAGGGGCTACGGGGGACACCACCACCGGCGGCGGCGGCGGCGGCTGCGGCAACTGGATTTCGTCGGGTTCTCGTCCTCCACATCGTTGATAAGTGTTGCCGCTGGCCATTCGCTTCCGACGACCTACTGCTGCAGCCAATTCGTTATGCGCGTGTAAATAACACCGAACACCTGCCGCCGCCTTCGCGTTCTCGGTGCTTTGGAGTTTCTTTTTTCGTCGGTTGCGGGAGTGGTGACGTCGCTGCCGCGTGTGTGTGTATTGTGTGCGTGTGTACGCGGAACGGTCGACGACTGTCGTTCCTGCTCAGGACACGGCGGAAGTCGCGTGTGTGTACCCGAGAAACGTGCGTATGTGCGTGTGGGTCGTCGATGTGTCAATGATGTTGCGACGACACAGTTGGGCCTGATATTTTGTGTAAGGATGAGAATGCGACTCCTCGCGCCTGTCTGCAGCCGTGTCCCGCCGATTATCTAATGCCGTAGTTCTTGTCCATTACATTGTCGTGTCATTTCTGCAGATTAATAATCATTTTTAATTTTTTTCCATCCGTTGACGAATTAATAACTCTGGTTCGAGTGATCGTGATAAGCCTAAGTAAAAACTAAAAGACACTAACACTAACTACTTAGTAGTCTCAGAGTATTCACTGCTTTAACAGTTATATTGCTATGTTAAATGTAATAATAATATTATTGAATTATTATTATTTATTATTATTATCATTTATTATTTGATAAGATAACATCTAGGCTTACCAAAATTTGAATTTTTCATTTTTATCATCGGATTTTAGAGGGAAAATAATCATATTCCAAACAATTCATACACAAGCTATGAGTATAATAATACTTTACGTATTTACTAATAATAATAACAAATTATAGTTTTTGTTTATATTTATGTATTTGATAATTGTTATCTCATTTTGTAATTTCTTTGTAATCAATAAGATTTTCTCGAGAATTTTCTATTATCATTATATTAGTATTATTATTTATTATTTATTTATATATATATATATATATATATATATATATTATTTTATTATTAATCTAATTAAATAACCAGTTACTACCAAATGTGTTGAAACGAAATAGGTATATTATTTTAAATTCATATGAGTACAATATTGTTTTAATTACCTACATTTTTATTTTAGAATGAGTTTTTTAAACTTGTTATTTTTACCCTTGTATATTATATTGAATCATGATGGTCTCGATACAATGAAAATTTGGAAATAAAATTTGATAATGCACCACATGCATGGGCTTCGTGTACAATGTACATAGGATTAATACGGGTCACTGTAATCCTCAGATAAATTCATAAATCATATCCCTCGTGAAAATAGTTATAAAATGCACACAAGTATTAGAAATAGTACAGTTGCCTTCAATTATTTAGTGCAAAATAGGTTATAGATTTAATAGAAATATATTTTTATTGTGATAAGGACTGTTAAAAAAATGGTACCTATTCGTTTCGTATAGAAATACTTGTCCAAAAGTTTCGATCAGTATCTCTATAGAACCGAAATCGTACCTATATAGTACTTTAGAGAGGACATTTTCTCAATTTCTCAATACTTTTTCTAAAACGGGGAAAAATTGACAAAAAACGGCAAAATATGCAATTAACGGAATTTCCATAAAATTGAAAGTTACTTTTTGACATAACTTCTAAAATAAGGCAGCTAGGGACTTGAAACATTCACCAACCACTAAAAATAGTTACGAGAATATTTCTTATAAGTTTCAAAATGATTTGATTAATTTTGAGTTAAGTACAGCATTTTTAAAATTTCGGAAATTTCTCGTTTTTGTTAGTTATTATGTAATACAATTTTTGATATCAAGACTTGAAAATTTAATATGATCTTACTGACATATATGTCTAATTGAATTGAAAAAATCTCGAAAATCGTAAGTCAACCTTTTTTTTATATACCCGTTTTTAAGTTAGAATTTTGATGAAATTCGTTAGTTTTACCTAAAATTACGCACTTTAATGTACATAAAAGAAAATTGGCCATCTTATATATTTTTTGATGCTGAACACGATAGCTTGAAATAAAATCTATGAGCATCAATAGTTTTCTAATTATTTTAATATGTTTTGAAAATTCAATATTTTCGGTTATTATACCAAATACCTACTATTTCAATGGAATGTTTAATGATGTTAGTGTGGCGTGCTAGAACGATGATACCATTGTGACGCGACAGTGCCAGGTTCAATTCTAACCCGGCAGTCCGAATATTTTGCATTTTTTTTTTTATTATTATTTACTTCCTTTGTTCAAAATCGTTTTATTGAAGAAATTATATATCGTTTCTTTAAAATTCAATACACCTGTCAATAGATTCCCACCCGACATGTAACACCCCAATGAGCAAAGTACACACTTCTTTTACGTGCTTCTATACCAAAACCTTAGTTTTTCCTCTGATAATTTTAGACAAACTTTAATACTGACACACTGATCATGGAATTTAAGTATACCGATACATATGAATTTTAATTAAATATACTTTAAAACCCCAAGTACGCAAAAAATATAGAATAGAGGTCGATTTTTTTTTGTTATTTATAATGATTTATTACTAATTCTGTTTTTTTTTTCTTTCTATAGGAACGTTATCAGTTCATAGTATACTAAAATGTCACGACTACATCACATCCAACCAGAGGTAAGTAATATTTTGTAATATTAACAATTAATGGTATCACATCTTTTGTATTGAGTTGTAAAAATTTAAATGTATTTTATTTTATCCTTATTGTTTATTCAAATTTTATGTTAAACAAATATTCAGTAATTGTAATCAATGGTATAATGGTATGAATTTTTACGGACAAATAATTTAACATTTTACAAGAGTTTGATTGGAAAAAAATCTGAGAAAGTACAGACAAATATTATGGTATATTTCTAGTTTTTGAACACCCAAAAAGGTTGGTAATGTTTTTTTACCATCTTTTGTATTTTTCGGAGTATGATGATAGGATCTAAAATCCACGGGGATTAATTGTTTTCTATTTATTTAACAGCCGAGAGTTAAGGAACATAAGTCTTTTCTTGTGTTCTTGCATGTAATATGACAACAAAGCTTTTGTACTTACATAGTTGTGATTCTGCATGGATTAAGGACAAAAGATCTTAATGCAAGATCAACAGAGAAAACATATAGCCTTTAACAGAATTTATTGATAAAACAAACATTTACTTAAAAAAAGTTATTAATGCTATAATTATAATTGTAAACTTATATAAAAAATAATTTAACCTGATTTTATGAAACTTAGAACATAAATGGAAATATGTATATAGAACTTCAATTACTTTTATCTGATAATAACATTCAATTATCTGGTTTATTTTGATTGTAATATATGTTAAAATTATAGTTTACCTACCTGGGCTTGAATGTTCAAAAAGGTTTAATTTTTTCGTTCATTAATTTATATAATTTATTCTAAAATTTTGATTTCAAACATTGGTAATTAATGTAGTTAGAATCTTAATTGATTTTATCTGTTAACAATTCTAAAAATATTAACAAAAATCAATCCTATTATACCAGGGATGGCCAAACAATCGATTGTGGACAATTTCAAAGTCAATCTTGTCAAAATGTATGGTAAATTTAATCAGATATCCACCACTGAAAAAATTTGATATCATTGTTATACCCAATACACTCAATAATTATTAAAAAAAAAAGTTCATAGAAGTCGATCTTCAAAAGAAAAATTTGTTCTTAGAAGATCTCTACCAAAAAAAGTTTGGCCACCCCTGTATTATACTTTAACATTTCTATTATTATTTTAGACTTGTATTAGTTTGTAAATTGTATTCTATATTTTTCATTTAGGTATCAATTTTTGCCGTTTCTCCAAATCCTCCATCCAAACCTAGGAAAAAAAAAAGCGAACCTCCACCTTTAAAACCAGCAATATGGCCAACCAAACCACCTGTGGCGTCTATGCAATTGCAACAATTCTTAAAAGCTCAACGTCTAAGTCAAAAATTACCTGTTCTTAGAGGGCCTCCACCATTAAACAAAATGCAGTATTTTGCTAATGATAGCCGTACTGAGTATCAGAAACAACAACAGCAAATGCATCAAAAATTAATGGAACAGCGTTTTGCTAACAACAATAGTATAAGAGAAGATTCACCAAACCCAATGGATTTTCTTGAGGTAAGTGTTATTAATAATGAATTAGTATTTTGCCTATTTTTTAAAAACCAACAATTACTTTTAGATTGGTGTCCAAGCTGGTAATAATATTGTCAATAATATTATTAATAATGTTCCAAGAGATACTGAACCAAAATTAAACATGAAATCGGTAAGATAATATTATTGTATTTTTATTCAATTTGTATTGTATATAGTCTTATAATTAATTTTCTGATGTATGTAAAAATAATTCCAGGGAGGAAGTATAACACAATCAGACTCAGGCAGTCGTCGAAAAAATGCTAATCCCAGAAAAGTAGCTCGAGAAAATGAAATTGAACCACCAGCCCCAAATGATCATTTTTTATTATCTCAGATAAAACAAGAAAACCTTCGTCAATCCTGTTTGTTATGTGAACGAAATTTCAGCAACAAATTTGATCTTACCCAACATATATCTGAAGTGCATGGTATTGAACCATCAGATTTAGATCAGTTGAATGGAAATCTTGGTGAAAATGAAGAACTTGCTGAAAGTATGATGGAAGCTGAAACCGTTTTCTTTTGTGAAGTATGTACCAGAGAATTTCAAGATAAAGCTAGTCTTTGGTTACATATGGTTCGAGGCCATAAAAAAGAAGCTGCAGTGACATGTGGTGTATGTATGAAAATTTGCAATGATAGTAAATCTCTTATGGAGCATGTTAATACCCAGCATCCAAAAAGTAGTGACACTGCTGATTCCATACAACGTAGATATAGATGTCAAGTGTGTGCTCGACAACATGATACTAAAAAAAAAATGATGAGACATGTCGTCATTCATACAGTTTATGATAATGAAGGTCACATTATAGATGCTGATAAATTAATTATAATTAATAATAACTTTCATCCAACTAAAGCTTCAAGTAATGAGCATTATACAATTAGCTGTCAAGTGTGTCACAAAGTATTTCCTAGTGAAGAAAAGCTTTTACGACACATGTCTTCAATTCATCTAATGACTGGTTGTGATGATATGATTACAACAACAGCTGTAGCTACCACAGGTAATTCTTCTCAAAGTAGTTTTGTGAATCGATGCGAATTGTGTGGTGAGTCATGTGGTTCCCGTACTGAAAAATGGTGGCATGTGCTTAAAGTACATGGTACTAATGAAACACTTATATGCCCAAAACCAGATTGTAGAAAATTATTTGTGTCGCAATCACTACAAATTGAGCATCAATCTCATCATGAAACTCAAGGTGATCTTCCAAATACATGTGAAGTGTGTGGGAGATTATGGCCTAACCGAAATGATTTTTATAAACACATAATGGCTGTACATGCAGAATGCATGCCTTTACTTTGTGGTATATGTTTAAAAGTACATCTAGATGTACCAAGTCTTAGAGAACATATAAAAGAGAAACATGAGCCTTTAGTATCAAAAGAAAATGCTATATATTGTGACATTTGTGGTCGCACATACACTAAATGGTCAAAAATGATGAGGCATAGATCAATTCATAATGTTGAAGATCAGGTGTCTCATTTTGTGACAGATCAGCTAACAGAAGTGAATCTTAAGTGTACACTGTGTCCAGATACAGAATTTAAGACTGTTGAAGAAATATCCGAACACCGCAAAAATGACCATCAACTGCATGTCTGTGATCTTTGTTCCAAGTATTACAGTGGTAACAATCATTTATGGAAGCATGTCAGTAGACAACATAAAGGTCATCCTGATGTTACATGTAGTTTATGTGCTCGTACATCTGCTTCTAAAGTTCACCTTAAAAGACATATGATAAAATATCATTCTGATCCTGTAGATCAGCTAATAGACAAATCAAATATTAGTAATTGTGTAGAAATAAATGCTGTTCACCAGTGTATTAGATGTGATAAAGTGTTTAGAATAAGAAGTCTGTTGAAAAAACATCTGAAATACTGTAAAGGTAAAAGAGATGTATTACCAGTATCCAAAGAGAAAGGTCAATATCCTTGTCTAAAATGTGGTAAAACATTTGAATATCTTACATATTTAAATAGACATTTAAGACACAGTCATCAAGTTCAGCACTGTGAGATATGTTCTGAAGATTCTGGTGAACATTTTGATAGTAAAGTGCTTTTATTAGAACATATTAGAGAAAAACATGGAAATGATCCTGAATTATGTTGTGATGTTGAAGGTTGTGATAAAGTTATGAGAACAAAAGCTGATTGCTTGAAACATAAACGGAATCATGCTCGTAAAATATTTTCATATGTATGTGAATTTTGTGCCGATATGCACTCAAATAAGAAAAATTTTAGAAAACACTTGCGGCAACGACACAAAGAAAACACACAATATTTATGTGGTGTATGTATGGAAGTATGTGTTGATAATGACAGTTTGTCAAAACATTTGCATGACGCACACCCTCAGACATTTACTAAATCAAATATTTGTCAACTTTGTGGAAAAATGTTTACTGTCGGAAGTAAAGTTGGGGAACATATTGATAAAATGCACGGAAAAAATTTAAAACCTTGTAAAATTTGTTGGAAAGTATTTAGTGATATGGATAAACTTAAAGAACACATTGAAAACCATCCTGCAAAAGAAAATTCTCCCAAAGCACCTGTTAAAAAACCAGTTGAGCCTAAACCAAAAACACCTAAGTTATATGGTCTTCCCAAAGAACTAGCTGAACTTGGTTTTAATGAAGAGCAACAGGAGAATTTAAAACGAGATATAGATGATGTTACATCAGATATAAACACAAAGAGACTGAGAAAATTACATTCGTGTACAATTTGTTACAAAAGCTTTAGGTTTGAAAGTGATCTATTTGATCACAAAAGAGAAGAACATTCAATTATTGAAGATAGTTATGTTGAAGAAGAAGCACAACGTAGGGAACAACAACCTTCTGCTATTAAAAGTGGTAAAAAAACTATCTGTCGAATATGCAAAAAAGAATGGATAAGTTTGAAACATTTTTGGCAACATTTAATAAGAGCTCATCGTGCTGAGGCTGCTTTTGTTTGTGGTATTTGTTGTCAAATAACTTCAAGTTATGATGATTTGTTTTTACATTTAGATAATCATCATCCGAACGCCACAGTTTTTTCACTATTTTCTTGTGATGTATGTGGCCGTAATCATAATGCCTTTTCAAAACTCCAAAAACACCGTATTATTCATTCAAACGCACCATCTACAATCGTAAAATATCATTGTGATGAGTGTGAACTCGTATTTAATACAAGATCATTCGGGCAGAAACATATTTTGTCCCATGGTCCTGGTAGTAAACTGTGCGAAGGCAAAGAATTGTGTCAAGAAATGGATGATGACATGTTGGAGGACCAGGTGGAAGATGATGAAGTCGAAGACAGTGGAGATGCCGAAACAGAAAATAAAGGAGATGACGATGATGATGATGATGATGATGAAGAAGAAGAAGAAGAGACAGAACAAAATGACGATGAAGGTGATGAAGATGAGGATGACGATAATGAACAAAATGAGGAAGATGATGAGGAAATTGAACAGAATGCAGATGATGACAATGAGGGTGAAATTGATGTAGATGCTGAAGAACAGGCCGAAGCCGATGACGACGAAGATGATGTTGAAGAAAATGGTGTTGAAGATCAAGATGATGATGAGGATGACGATGATGAAGTCTAATTTAGGTTCCTATATTTAAGTTATTGAGTTTTTGTATAAAACACCATTTTTTTTTTTTTTTTTATTTGTATACTATATTTGTGTACAAATATATGGAAGTTAATTTTTCCTTAAAGAAAAAATATATTTTGTAAAGACTGGTACACTATCATTGACTGGCAAACAAAACAAAATTATTGGTATCAATATATATTGTACATAATTTTTAATTTTTATACTTGATTATAGGCATGGGTTTTTTGCTCTGTTTTATTTTAGTTTTAATATATGTATATTTATATATGAATAATTTATTTTTTAACACCAAATAATAATTGTACCATATTTTTGTTATTTATTGTTAAAAAGGCACTTTAATAACTGTTATATTTTTTTGTGTAAATATTTCTTCAACTTTATTAACACTGTAAATTGTATAGACAATACTTTTTCAAATACATAAGACAAACATTTTTTTTAACATGTATATCATTGTAGAAATTATTCAATAGTATGTTTTTCAAAAAATAATTGTATACATGATTTTATACAACCTGTGAATTGCGTCATGAAGGTTTTAAATTTGTAATTTTATTTGGATCAAAATGTTTAGACATAATCAATTGTTCATTAAAAGCAAAAATTGAATTTTATGTATGTTATTTTATTTTTGATTGTCTGTATATAATAATAATAATCACGTTATTATAAAATTCACTTCTAAAATTTGACTAACAACTTGTGCATAAGTGACTTTCTGATTTAAATTTATCTTATACAGAATAAAATATGTAAATTGTAAATGGTATGGTTCTCATATTAATATGATTTGAGAAAAGAATGATTTTATCACTTTAAATATAGTACACTGTATAGTTCAAAATAAAACTTAAACTAGATGGATCTTGTGTGTAAAGAATAGGCTAGGAAATTTTTTTATTTTATTGTGTATTGACAATTGAGCGATTAAGCAATCTTCAGATAATTATACCAACACAATAATATATGGGAACTAAGAGTGTTTTGGTTTGAATGGAGTTTTGAGTCGAACTTTTTATAGTGTCGAGTTGCTATTTAATTGACTGTTGAAATTTGTAGACCTTTATGTAGTGCGTCATTGGTCATATACCATGGGACTCCAGTTATTTGTCTAAAACATATTGACTAGAAAGCTTGTATGGGTCTTAATATTAGATGATTTGGTTTGGTTCTTGATTTAAATACCATAAAACCAAAGGAGGTAATAATCGCCTTGTAAATATTTTATTTTTTAACTTATTGAAAGAAATAATGTAGGACGAAGAAGTAAACGTGTTTAATTGCTTTCTTCTGTGTTTAGAGTGCTGGGCCCAGGTAAATCTTTTGTCTAGATGAACCCCTAGGTATTTAGTTACATTTTGAATAGGAATTGGTACGATTAAGCAAAAGTTGTGGACATTTGTTTTTATTAACATAAAAATTTGTTTGTTTGGACCAATTTATATTAATTTATCTTAATTTTCCATTTTTTGGTCTAGTTGGAAACTTGATTTAAATGGTATTGTATATTGTGGGTGGCTATGTTTGGATCTTTGTTTGATGTTAGTATAGAGGTACATCTGCATGTCGCTAGAGTTGTATAATGTATGGTTTGATTTGAAAATATCTGTTGTGTAAAATCACCTATACTCTATAATATTTACACATCAGAAATCCCCAAAACAGATCATACAACTCTAGCGACATATGCAGATGATACCGTTATACTAGCATCAAACATAGACACCCACAATATACAATACCATTTAAATCAAGTTTCCAACTAGACTAAAAAACGGAAAATTAAGATAAATGAAAATAAATCGGTCTAAATGTTTCTCTTAGTAAAAACTAATGTCCATAGAGTATAGGTAATAAGTCATTTCCTTAGGGTACTTCCGCTTTGATTTTATGATAGTATAATGTTTTACATGAATAATATTATAATATGCTGTTCTCGTGCATTTTAATAATTATTCCGTATTCCCAAATTAATTTGTACATTGTAGTGTCTTGAACATAATATACAATAATAGTTTTAGTGCGTATATTATGGTATATTGTGTATTATCGTAAGTATACAATATATTGTAAATATGCACGCCTTTTTTAGTTAATATGGAAACCACAACAAAATTTTCTGAAAAAATTCAAAACTTTCAGATATTATTCCAGTAAAATTTTTTAAATTATTTGATTAAATACAAAATTATTGTATACCAAATGCTCTAATTAATGAATAATTGTGATATTTCAGTATTTGAATAAATACAATTAATAAAATATGTATCACTTTGTATAAGAGCAGTTGTTGAAAGAATTATATTTAGGATAAAATGAGCATAGATTATATGATTTTTCTTACTTTTTATCATACTTAGTATGAACTAACCATAGTTTTAAGTATAAATTAGATCTACTCAAAATAATTAAATAGGACAATTACCATATTAAATATAGGTAATATGTGTTAACTTTATTGTAATTTTTTTTGTTTTTTTTTTAATGCTTGATTATAAATGATAATATAAACAAAAATCATTTACATAATTTAAAATTGTATGTAAAAAGAGATTATTTTTATTTCTATAAGAATGTAAAACAGAATAAAATTAACGAAAATAAAAATAAATATCTTTATGGACTGCTCTATTTTTAAAATTTTAGTTAATTTTTTTTTTTTTTGAAGCAGAGTTCTTAAGACAAAATATGGTTACTAGTTTTCAGATAAAGGTGTAAAAAACATAGCAATTCAGTTTTAATATGTACTTATTCTGGCAAACCCTTTCAGTCTTGAAATCTTGGTGTATTATTCGTCTGGTTCTTGTGTCAATAACAAATTTGCTGCCATATTTTCATTCTTCTCGCATGCAAAATATGCCTGCACCACTTGGTGTTCTGGAAAACCTAATGCTTTCAACTGAAAAAAATATTAATTAATATATTTTATATAAAATGAAAATGATACATTCAAAATACTCACTCTATCAATGGCTTCTTTGTCTTGAGTAGATACAGGTACTTCATACCCTCCAACTGGTGCTCTACTTGCAGATACTGGTGCAGCAGCAGCAGTAGTAGCAGAAACAGCACTTTCATTTGGTTCATTTAACATGCGCACAAATGCTTCTTGGTTATTAGATATCATTTGCAATAGAGCTGGGTTGGTTTGTCCAATTTGTTGTAACACAGAATTTAATAATTCGGGGTTTTGTTGAACAACAGAACGCATTTGTTGAAAAGTTGGCTGGTTTCGCAAAAAAGCTAAAGGGTCACTTTGGGATGCTTGGGCACTGCCTTGACTACTACCAGTTGAACTACCTGTATCTACGATTAATAATATAATATATTAAAATTTTTGTAACTCATTTTGTTATTAAATTTAAAATACATAAAGTATTTTAAATAATAATCACTTCTATCAAATATGAATGTATTCATAAATAAAACTAATTTAATAACATAATGTTAACTGTGTTTATAAAATTAAACTGTAAATTATAATTTTGTATGCTAATAATCTTTGCAGTTTAGTTGAAGCCTTTATCCCAATAAAATTTTTTAATTAAAACATATGGACTCTAACTTATTTTAAGCAATTTTGAAGAAGGTAATAACAAGATTTCATTTTTTATTTTAATATTTGGTTCATTCTTATGCACGATTGAAGTTTTAACTCTACAACTCATACAGAAACATTATAACTAATACATTTAAAAAAGTTCAGGACACAATTAAACAACATATGTTTTTGTTGGAAATGAATTACTTTAATTCTAATTATCTTCTTTGCTGGGGAAGGCAGAATATAGTAATTCAAGTCATGATCTTAATCCCCAGAAATAATGGGACACAACACCAGTTACAATTTTATTCCTAGTTATCAAAAACCAAAATAAATTTATTATAATAATATTTGTTAAAACACCAATTATTGTGGTTGTAACTCAAGTTACAAATTTTTTTGGGGATTTCAAGTAAATTATAATTCTTTAATTTTCAATATTCATGGAGAGATTTCAAATATTACAATTTATTTCAGAAGTAGAGGAGAAACAGGACTATTGATTACCATTGCTAACTCCAAAACAATAAAAATTTAATCAATACCTTTTTTACAATAACATTCAAATTTCAAATTATATAAAATACTTTAGTTCTGTTATTTTATAAAATAACATTTCAATAACACCTGAGTAACAATTTGCCAATGTTATAGATACTTTAATTAGCAAATCACAACTGTACAGAATGTAATCAATACTAGATGTACAGTCAAATAATTAAGAATATATATAAATATATATAAGTCGGTAAAAACCTTAGATATAAGTTATAAGTTACTTTAAAAAGTATAATAAAAACATATAGAAAATTTATTGAACAAATTGTGAAGCAGAAAGAGAAAGAAAAATGTCCAAAATTCTTTTTTTCGCATTTTTAAAATTTTCTTGCGCCAAAATGTTTCTCATATTATTTATTGCCCATCTATGTTTAAATTTTCATAAAGTACGGATCAAAAATGATGGTTTCAGAGTCTTATTTTGTTTAATTTTGAGTAGTTAAAAGAAAAAAAAAATGAATTCAAATATTAAAAAAGCGGGACATACTTCGCACGATGGGTGTTCTTCGCACGATGGGATTCTTTGACGGGTATATTGAATTTTAAAGAAACGATAAATCATTTCTTCAATAAGACGATTCGATTCTGAAGGAGGGAGTTAATAATATAAAGAAGGAAGTTAATAATATAAATATAAAATAGTAGGTTAGATACTGTTATTTAATAATGTAAACATATACAAATACATTACAGTCGTTGCCAGATAAATTGGCACGGC